>CM036537.1:19029180-19119180 GCA_020745685.1 Tautogolabrus adspersus | reverse complement strand
TGCCACCTGGCTAAGCATGTACCTGAACCCCATGCCTCTCCCTGTGGGTGCTGGGCCTACAGGGCGGCGGCTCCATGTAGTTATTTCGGGCTGAGCCCGAAAGGGCTCCATGGAGGTGAACTCAGCCACCAGAAAATGTGCCTTCGAGCTCCCCCCAGGTCTGGCTCCAGGGGATGCCCCAGTTTCCCTCTTCTGGTCGAGGTGACTGGTTTACATTTCTGCCGCTTCATAGGGGTTTGTTTGCACTGCTCTTTGTCTGTTCCCTTCTCTGGGACCAATTTGCCTTGGGAGACCATTCCAGGGGGTTGTAATCCCAACTACACAGCTCCTGGGTTCAACACACGCAAACCCCTAAACAACGTGACTGTGACGATTATTGGAGGGGGCGCAATAACTAATCAGACCAATATCGTTTTTTTGAACAAGGCTCTAAACATGTTAATTTCTGCTGTTAAAAAGGGGAATTTTTGAATGGGGTGTGTTTGACTTCCGGGGCTCCTCAAGGAGTCACACGAAGAACTTCAGTTTTTTGCACTTACGCATCGGATGTATTTTTCAACATCTGAGGTTTCCGCCTGGTCTGAACACCTCCAAAGATACATAGTGTCCACTCATCACTTTCAAAGCAAAAAAGTTTGGCCCAGTCTTAAAACCAAAGTCCAAAACCATTAAATCATTTTCAGAAAAATTCTAATTCTTAGTCTATATCATTAAATAATCCTCTAAGAATGATTGAATATGTGATTCTTTGACCAGGGTACAGTTTTGATCAAGAGCTACGGGGAAATCTATTGATATGTTTTATTTCTCCATTCTGTTTCGAAACCCTTGGCCGACTATGTTTTTAGCTAATACCAATTTTTGTAATTTTGTTTTTATAAACAATTCTATACAATAAAAAAAGTTCCATCCATCTGAACTTATCTTGTCAATAAGGACATTTATAGGGCATTGTTTCATTTCTGTCTGTCTTGTGGGTCAGGTAGTTAACCAGGACACTGAAGACATTCTACTGCCTCTCCTCCACTCCATTAGGCTGTAAGTGGAGGCGGAAATGTATCAGATGTGTGTCTCTGTGTGTATTGCTTCTATATATATATATATGTGTGTGTGTTTGAGTGTGTATTTGTGGTGCGTGTGGTGTCACTGGGGCTGTATTGGGGTCAGGTTGGGAAATATAGAAGCTTCCAGGCACTCAGCACGTAATTGAAAATCTATTTCGCTCAAAGTGAGGAGAGGGAAAGAAAGAGGGGAGAACAAATGAAAGAGGAGGAGGAGAAGAAGAAGGAGGGTAAGACAAAAAGATAATAGTGAGGGGGAGGAGGAGGAAACAGAGAATGAGGGAGATATTATTTTAACAGGAGAAGCGTTAGATGGTGGAAGAGGTGGAGGTGGTGAGGGAAGGACAAAGCAATGGTGGAGAATGAAGAGGCGTCACTTACGTCCTAAGTGGATAAAAACTAAAAGAGACGGCTTTGAACGTTTCATTTTTCTGTCTGAGGAAAGATTTCTTCTTTTTATTATCCAGATAATCTGTCACAGTGCATCTCTGCATGTGTGTTTCTGTGATATCTCACTGTAACTGTGAATCTCTGTTACAAATGAGCATACAAATAGACATCATCATTTTATTAAACGGTTCAATTAAAGATAGCATAGTAAAAAAAAATATTTAACTAAAAATATTGTTTTTATGAATTGGTTAGGACAATATTTTATATGTAACCACTATTCTTAATTTGAATCTATTTTTTTTATAGATTTTTTTTAATTTGGGGATTTTGTCATGCCTTTTGTAGAGATACAGAACAGTTGTAAATCAGGGAGAGAGAAAGTGGGGAATGACACGCGACAATGGAGCCATAGGTCAGGTTAGAACCCGGGCTGCTGCTTCAAGGACTCCTCTGTACATGGGGCATGCAAACCTACCACTAGGCAACTGACCTAGTGTATCTTATTTTGTATTTAAAAAAAAAATGTGTTTCTTTATGGGGATTAGTTGTTGATGAGTTAATAACCTTCTCCTACTAATGTTTAAAATAATACAATTGTTTTATTTTGTGAATTTCACAGATAGCTGCAGTGGCCACATGTGCAGAGACTGTTGTTATAATATCTTAATAAAGGATCATAATTACAATCTCTGATCCAAACGTAAAAGCATAAACACCTGCTGTACCTTCTTTATGCTTGGACAGTTTTTATAAGAGTAGACTTTTTTTTTCCAGATGCTTTTAAAATTGTTTACAAGCCTTGAGATTATTCAAGAGCTATGACACATTGATCAACACATTCACACAAAAGTGAAGTCATCGTCAACATCCATAAACCCCTTATCATTTATTGCATCTCTTTACTTTTGCTCAGCTGCATGTGCAATACTTTGGGCTTTTTGTACTGTTGTTCATATTTGTTATTGTTGTTTAATCTACTTATTGTTGTACTCATATTTAACTTTTGTTTATTAATTCCTGTATCTGTTGTTTTCATATCTCTTCATAATGCAATTTTAAGAGCAACTTATAGCTGAATTCCCCCTGGGGATAAATCAAGCATGATTAAGATGATGATAAAAAAGAGTACTGTTTTTTTGTGTGTCAATATTATCAGTTGAGCTGCTTTTTAAACTGCATTTCCCTCACTCCCTGGACTGTGGCTAAAAGTTGAATGACAGCTAAAGAAGGACAGAGAAGAGTGGCCTTGGTAACGTTTTTTGGACGACAGATAAAGAGTTTTAGTGGATGCAACAGTGTTTTAGAGTTTGGAAGGGCAAATCCATGAAGACATATATTTTTGTCCAGAAAACAAATGAGATCATATTGAGTAACCAAACCTAGTTCATAACATAAACTAAACGATCAGCTCTTTACAACTGAACTATACAGCAAATTTGTAGTCAACACATACAAGTCCTTTGTCATCCATATCACTTAATCATATCAAACAAGTGTTGCTCAATCAACACAGTTTGTGTTTGAAGCCTTTAATGATGTGCTGTTGACCTTCTCAAGGGTCTGAGTTTGTGTTGTCATGTAAGCACTTCAATTAGTTGTGTAACCAACCATATTTAGTGGAACTGAAGAAGACATCTTGTTAGGTGGGGGTTTGTTTCTGTATTAAATGGACAATGAGGACATCATGAAACAGACTGTGGATCATCTTAGGATTTATTTAGCCGTGGTCAGACAACATAACAACAGAATACACATCGCAGCCAATTGCTGACAATTGCTGTCCCATGCTGACAAATATCTGACCGTTTCTCACACATGCTGACCAAGATCTCACAATCACTGGCAAAGTATTCATCTACACAGTGTTGCTTATATTCTGCTAGAAAGTACAGACCACAAATTCTTGACTATTTGGGTACATCTCTATAAGGCTAGAATGAAGAAATCAACTTGACTTGTACATGTCAGACACATTTCTTCAGTCTCAGAGTCACATTTCCTTTTCAGCTCACAACAGACACTTGGCTCCAATCCAAATATAACTCTGCTGTTATGAGGTCTCTTACACATATGTTTTAAAGCTTCACAAACCTAAAAGAAGAAATACTCTAAGATGGTTGACACAATTCAAAGATATATCCACAAAATTATCAAGATGAATGAATCCATGAAAATACGTACTAACACATCTTGTGGTTTTATTTTTATGACCACGAGTGAAATTGTCACTGCTTTTGAACCTACCAGAATCCTGTTCTTGGCTATAGACTGCATAGGACATGTTGTAAAAAAATATCATAATGAGAAAATAGAAAGAGTATTTATTAATATGAATGTTAATATCTTTATATTATAAGTCATACAGTAGGTCACATTTGACATATTCTTCAATAAATCCATATTTTTTCACCCTTTTTTTAATAAACAAGCTAAGAAGAAAAACAAGCAAACCAGAATCAAATCAAACACACAAGCAAACAAAAAGGACATGCTGCTGTCAAAATGAATATCTTCACCACTATTACTTATTTGCACTGCAAGGTGAGAACTCGTCAGAAAATCCACAACTTTACCAAAAAGTCCCTTATAGTCTTCAACTTTAATTGAGCTAAAAAAAAAAAAAAAAATGCAATACTATGCAGTAGACCACTAGTATCAGTATCAGACAAGTATCAGACCACTAATGAGAGGAGAATGGAAAGAAAAATAACAAGCCAACTATAACATGGCTATATGAACACATTTGCACTGTAGCGTTACTGTTTCTGTGTAACACTTCACCTCATTAGACCCACAAACACTGAATCTGTGAAAGTGAGCGGACAGGATGTGGAGAGGCAAATCTATGGATTTGGGGAAATCAGAGAGAGCTGACTTTATTGTTTGCCGCTGTGAGGAGCTAAAAATTAGTGTGAAGATGTGAAACCCTTGCATTAAATGCAAAACAAAAGAAGGCAATAAAGAGTTCTCTTTGTACTCACAAAATGAATGGTTACATTTTCTGTGTCATATTGTGTCTTTGAGTGTAGTCTATAAGAAGGGCCTGGAGGTTGAGGTTGACAGGACATCTTGTTAACTGGGATAAAGGACAGGAAAAGCAAAAGGGGCAAGTTAAGAAGAAAGATAGTGACGCACAAGTAGAACATAGTTCATTTAGAAAACAAAGTTACTGCCAGATGCTTTACATTGCTGCATGGTTACTGTGGTTAAAACGAACTACCTGCAAGAGCAATCCTGAAAAAGGCAAATATTTTTTAAGGGGCTCTACTGTAACAGGTAGATGTTTTCATAGTGTTTGTACAACCCACAAACTAGTTTGGTATAGTTAATAAAACAAAAATTCAATTATTTGTTCCATAATTTGATGTGAAATTGAAATATAGGCTACTGTATATTTAAAAGATTATACAACCGTTAGTTCCAACCAGAGCCCTTGAAAGAGGTTATTTCCACACTTTTCAAATGATCACATAGTTATCTCTTTGAATTATTGATAATTATAAAGTGTTAATGATTAAAACTCAAAATGAAGATGTGAACATTTTGTGTAAATTGCAAAGCAGGAGAAAAAAGAAATCCCTAAAATGCCTAAATGTTTCCACGGGTCTGTGCGTTTGAGAGAGTGACATAGAGAGGTGGAGGAATCCTGTATATGTGTGTGTGTGTCTGTGCGAGTGTGTGTGAGCCTGAGGCCTCTTCATCTCATCAGTAGAAATCTATTCTGCTCAGACTCATCCAATAAGTCGGGTAATGATACTCCACTCTAATATTGGGCCCGTCCAAATTGAACACATTTAAACTTTAATGCAAGTCAAGTCCTGGGGAGAATGTAATCCGCCCCACTTAATGTGTGTGTGTGTGTGTGTGTGTGTGTGTGTGTGTGTTTTTCAGGATTTGTGTGTCGGTTTTTGTGTGTGTGAACCTATGTGCATCTACTTCTTTGTAACATAAAACACTGAGAGTATTTTTTCTTTTTTGCTTCACTAATGAATTTTAATATGTTGAATGAGTTCTAAGAAGGTGAGAGGTGATTTGAGAATGTGTGTAAGGAGTTGCTTCGAGGATGTTTAAGCTAGTGTTGAAGCAACAGATTGTGTGTGTTTAGAGGCTCCAACTAAGAGGAGCTCCTCAATGACAAAAACACATTGAACAACTTCAACCACACCCCCTTAGCTGAGAGAAAAGTCCTTCTTTACTGTTATCATCAATGTAAGCACTGATACGTTTGGAAGCCTTTTTATTTCTTAGAAAACACACTTTGGTAGACCTTATAGGATGAATGTGCAACTCTTTGATCCACTAGATGTTGCCCTTGAGCACCAACATGGAACCAAAACAATTCGCTGTTTGGCGACACCTCAGCAACACTGAATCCTCCGCTCTCCTACAGCGACACACCTCCAACCCCTCTCCCATCACATTCAACAAAGGAGTTATCAAATTGGAACCCACATTTAATAAGCACTGAGCGCAAGCTGCGGACAAAATTGTCCTTGTCTCGAGCTGCATTGTTGTGTTAGCAGGCTAATGGTAGCGCTCTTTAGTTTGTGCGTAGCTTCACATAGCATGTAAATTTTCACGGAATGACCGTGATCTAAAAACGCTGACGTGACATTCAAATAAGCAGTGAGTACAGTATGTTATTCTTCATTTCTCAGCTTTAATACGCAAGGGGATGAGCCGGCCGGCCGTCCCATCCATGGACACACGATGTAAATACGGCTCAGACAACATCACCGCTAGCACGACTCGCGCGTCTCACTCATTGTAGACAGTCATGACTCACAGAGTTATTTACAGAGGATATACTGGATTTCTGCTATATTTATGTGTAAAATATCGCACATTCTTCCTTGAAACATTTTGAACAGCCACTTTACTGTCATTACTTTAATTACACAGACAATTTCCAAGTAAAATACTAAAAATGAATCCAACAAACAAAACTTCATGTTTAGAGTAATCTAGCTATCCGCCTGGCTAACATTCGCATCCTCGGCCTGGATCCGATTAGCTTTTGGAGGTGATTGGAAAAGTTAGTCAACTCATTATTGTTGCCTTGAGGTCAAATGCCCTAGCCTCCTTTATTTTCTGCCATCCTTATTTTTGTGCAGGTCCTGCGAGTACACAAATCACAGATTACTGGTCTGACCTTTAAGTATTAAAGGGCAACTGTAGCATAGTACAGCTTTACTGAGCTTTAAGTGCTATCGACTCTTTTTCTTGTCTGTTACAAAGAATTGTTAAAAACAGGAGACTTGTGTTGTTTTGTTTTGTTTGTGACAGTTTACACACTGGACAAAGTTGTTATATTTAATTGGGATTTGTTTCAGTTAGATGAGATTTGAAAATAGTAATCATGGGGTTTTTCATTTCTATTTATTTGGTGCCTTAATGAAGGTTAAATTAGCTATGCAATAGCCAGATTTTTATCAATAATATCTTTTTTCCATTTGTAAATAATGAATTAAATTTGGTTACATTTTATTCAGATTCAAAGGCAACCAGTAACCACACGCACCTTCAGGAAGTGGTCTCCTGAGGCAGAAGAGGCACTCAGAGACTGCTTTGAGACCACTGACTGGAGTGCCTTGCAGGAGCCACACGGTGAGGATATTGAGGGGGTCACACACTGCACTACTGACTACATGAACTTCTGTATGGATGTTGTGGTCCCCACAAAAACTGTACGCTGCTTCCCAAACAACAAGCCCTGGATTACCAGTGAAGTCAAGGACATCCTCAACAGGAAGAAGAGGGCATTCAAGGAGGGAGACCAGGCAGAGCTGAAGCGCGTGCAGGGGGAACTCAAGGTCCGACTCAGAGAGGCAAAGGAGGAGTACAGAAGGAAGGTGGAGCAGAAGCTGCAGAACAACAACATGAGGGAGGTCTGGGAGGGCATGAAAACCATCACAGGCTGCAAGAAGAAAAACAACAACACAGAAGATGGGGACACTGTGAGAGCTAACCAGCTCAACCTGTTTTTTAACAGGTTTGACTGCCCAGCCGTTGCAGCCGGTAACTGCCCACTCAGCACCCCTCCTCACTCCCCCACCCTGACCTTCATCCCCCCCAACAACAACAACAACGGTAACGGCCCACTCAGCACCCCTCCTCACACCCCCACCCTGACCTACATTCCCCCCAACAACAACAACAACGGTAACTTCCCACTCAGCACCTCTCTTCACACCCCCACCCTGACCTACATCCCCCCCAACAACAACAACAACGGTAACTGCCCACTCAGTACCTCTCCTCACACCCCCACCCTGACCTTCATCCCCCCCAACAACAACAACAACACCCCCACTGCCACCAGGACAAATACAACACCACCCCTATCCATCTCCACAGACAATTCAACCCCCCTCCCCTCCACCATCACCAGGGATCAGGTGAGCATAGAGCTGAGAAGACTCCGTCCCAGGAAGGCAGCGGGCCCGGACAGGGTGTGTCCTAGGATGCTTAAGGCCTGTGCTGCTGAGCTGGGGGAGCCGCTTCAGCATGTCTTCAACTTGAGCCTGCGGCTTGGGAAGGTCCCTGTGCTCTGGAAGACCTCGTGCCTCACCCCGGTCCCTAAGAAGAAAAACCCCAGTGAACCAGGCGACTTCAGGCCAATTGCACTGACATCCCACGTCATGAAGACCTTTGAACGGCTGCTGCTCCATCACCTCAGACCCCAGGTCCACCACGCGCAGGATCCACTGCAGTTTGCGTACCAGGCGAAGGTGGGCGTGGACGATGCCATCCTCTATCTGCTACACAGGGCGTACTCTCATCTGGACAAGGGGAGCAGCGCGATGAGAATCATGTTCTTTGATTTCTCAAGCGCCTTTGACACCATCCATCCCCTCCTACTGAGAGACAAGCTGACTGAGATGAGGGTGGACTCGTACCTGGTGAGATGGATCACTGACTACCTCACAGAGAGACCACAGTACGTCAGGCTGAAGAACTGCACATCTGACACTGTGGTCAGCAGCACCGGAGCACCACAGGGGACTGTGCTCTCTCCTGTCTTGTTCACCCTGTATACCTCTGACTTCCAGTATAACTCCGAGCTCTGCCACATGCAGAAATACTCAGATGACACTGCGATAGTTGGTTGTGTCAGGGATGGACAGGAGGAGGAGTACAGGAGCCTGATTGAGGACTTTGTGACGTGGTGCAGTTCGAACCATCTGCAGCTGAACACCTCCAAGACCAAGGAGATGGTGGTGGACTTCAGAAGGAACAAGCCACATCTGCAACCTGTTTCCATCGGGGGGGTCGACGTGGAGGTGGTCAGGACTTACAGATATCTGGGGCTGCAGTTGGATGACAAACTGGACTGGTCACCAAACATGGACACTACCTGCAGGAAGGGACAGAGCCGTCTGTACTTCCTGAGAAGGCTGGGGTCCTTCAACATCTGCAAAAAGCTGCTGCAGATGTTTTACCAGTCTGTGGTGGCCAGTGTCCTCTTCTACGCTGTGGTGTGCTGGGGAGGAAGCAGCAAGAAGAGAGATGCAGCACGGCTGGACAGACTGGTGAGGAAGGCTGGCTCTGTGGTGGGCACAGAGCTGGACTCTCTGGTGACGGTGGCAGAGAGAAGGTCTCTGGACAAAATGCTCTCCATCATGGACAACACCCACCACCCTCTGCACAGCACCTTAACCAGGCAGAGGAGCATGTTCAGTGGCAGACTGCTGTCACAAGCGTGCTCCACGGACAGACTTAAGAACTCTTTTGTCCCCCTGGCCATAAGACTGTACAACATCTCACTGTCACGGCAGGGATAAAGCACTCAGTGACTCCTGGACTCATTCTTCATCTGTACTGCTGTCCTAAGAGTCAGCCTCTAGTTGGACACTTTAATGCTCATCTGACAATCACTTTAATGTTTGCACTGACTGTTTAATAACTGTTTAATGTCTGCTTTCACATATTTTTGCTTTTCACATTTGACCATCACTTTATTTATTTATTTTTTTGCACCTTAAATGTCTGCACTGACTGTTTTGCACACTCCTTGCACTACCTCCATCTTAAACACTACTGTAACACATATCCTCAGAAGGTCAACACTCTCCATCTCTTATGAACAGGTCTAACTACAGATGCTCTTTAACTGTTTATAGGTTTCTTTTAAATTGCACATATATTTCTATTCCTGCACAGGTTTGTACATTTCATTATATAAGTTGTATAGGTCTATTTTTAATTGCACAGGTTTAATTTTATAGGGGCTCCTTAAATCTTTGTTGTCGGGTTAATATATGTATGGGAGGGGGGACAGGGGGTGTTTATGGTAACAATTGCTATGTGTCTTACATGTTTGTATACTGCTACTGGATGCCTTGAATTTCCCTCGGGATCAATAAAGTATCTATCTATCTATCTATCTATCTATCTATTATTAGCCCTTTGTTGTGTTAGTATGTGAGAATGAATGAAAAGTTACTCTAAAGTGACGTAAAGTAGACGCCTTTACAAAACTAAGTTTACTCATGCACAGCAGTCCATAATTAAATTGTGTGTGTGTGTGTGTGTAGGTCATAACTCTTCCATGTTTGTGTGTTCAGGGAAAGCATTGTGATTGATTATTTAGACATGTTGAGAGCCGCACCAACTCTGTCTGTGAAAGATTCAAATGTCTGTCCGCAAATACAAATCAGTGTTTGAGTGCGTGTGTGCGTGCATGTGTGTGTGTTCGTATGAGGTGTTTCACCACTAATCCATGAAGAATCCTCTTCCTCCTCCATTTCCCTTTCCTCCCAGGATGTCGGGGTCACATCAAAGGGACAGCAGCAACCTTTGACCACAAGACCTGGGTTTAGCAGCTTTACGAGCGGCCAGGGTGAGAATCCATTAGCTACGGCAACATCATCAACAACAACGATGATGATGAAGGCAGCAAAACATTTAAAGGTAATTGATGATATCTTGAGAAGCCATCATTTTTACCTCAATATTATTCAAACTAAGGACAGGTGAGTTGTAAAATGATTATTATATTAAATGGTGACAGATTAAATGTGATAAATTATAAAGTTGATAAAAAGTAAAACAAATACAATTGATTCCAATACATTTGACAATTAACATGTTTTTTTTTCCATCAGTAGATGCAATTAAACACTTGAATAACTCTTCTTTTTTGTCATTATTAATGTTTCAATGACACAATTATGGTACCTGAAAAACCTGATGAGATTAGAGTCCTTGTTTTCATAACTAATGAAAAATGATAGGGCAAACTGAAAGGTGCTTAAAACACTGAGAGCCTGTGTGTGTGTGTGCCTGTGTGTGAGTGCATTTGTGCTTGTAAATGGGGCTAACCTGCATTTAAATCGGTCCTCGGCATTGCTCCCTGTTTTTGTCTTTTTTCACAATGAGTAACTTATCTAAACCATCGCCTCTTCAGCACTGAACTTCAGCTGCCTATTTATCCATTTTGGGTTGCACACAGACTGTCGTTAGTATTCCAGTACACACCTCAACAAAACCATTATCATAAAAACACACACATTCACATGCAGATTTATTGCTCTTACCCTCTTAGCTCCACAGCTAATGGTGCTAGCCACTTAATTAAGGTCACTTATGGACAAACTCTGTTAGCAAGAGCACTAATAAGTACTGCCCAGACAATGGGACCGTGTGTACGTGAGTGTGAGTGTGTGTATGGTAATGATATTGCTGTGAAGCCTGACCTGCAGTCTCCATTACCTCCAGCTTATTGAGTGGTTTGTTTTGCAGAGTGGCTCTCAGAGGTGGGTATCATTGAAATTTCACTAGATGGACAACTGGACACTTCAGAAAATGCATCACAATACATTATAGGCTGAGAAGTGTGTGTATGTGTATGTAAGTGTGTTGAGGGGCACACACACACACGCGCACACGCACACGCACACGCGCACACACACACACACACACACACACACACACACACACACACACACACAGATGGAGTGTTTGCAGTTTTTGCACCAAAACCCATATGGAAACTGAATATCCGGCACATCTCTAATTTATAGCCCTCTGCTCTCCTCCTCGTCTCCCACAGTTCTTTGCTCCCATCCTCCCTTCCGGAGCCGCTCCTCAAGTTGCCTCGTCTAAAAACAATTAGTTCCCCCAAAGCAGGCAAACCAACCAGCCAGGTTACAGAGTGTGTCTTCTGTGTCAGGACATATGTGTGTGTGTGTGTGTGTGTGTGTGTGTGTGTGTGTGTGTGTGTGCTTGTGGTGTTGTCCCGCTGGGAATCATAACATCGTCCTCTAACATAACCACACAAGATGCTTCCGAAGACCAGGTGACCTTCGACCTTCAGCGGTGAGGATGAGAGACGAGGGGAAGCAGAGGAGAGAGGGGGGAAGCAAGAAAGAGACCCTGATGCCCTGTCGAGACAGCTTAGTGAGGATATAGAAAAACACTTTTAGGATCAGTAAGTACAGTAGGTGGCAACATAAAAAGTTTCCTGTTCGACTTGTAGTGCTGGTCTTGTCATGAATGTCTTTTGGATAATTGTAAAGGTAAAAATGTTCCTACTAAATCCAAATGTGCCAAAGCATCAAACATGTGCTTTCTTGTCTTTTCTTAAACACTCAAAGCTAATCATAACCCAACATTTAATCCTACTGGATCACAGCAGCATCTTGACCTAACTATTAAACTAATCGAACAATCAAAACATTTCACTACATAACACAATGTAACATAATCAATTTGAATCATATTGTAGTTCACTCTAAAGCAAAGTATCTTAATATGTTTTATGTGACAGGATGTGACATAATATATTGCATCTTTTCTTAATATGCGTGTACAGTATATGGGACATTATAAACTTTCAAAGTACCAGTCTCTCAGACTAAAACAAACGTCACCACTTGCCCTCCGGCCCCAACCCTCCCTTAATGTTCAGCAGCCCAGAGTGTTTATCAGAATAACTTTAACAAAGTATTTTCTTAATTTGGAAAGTCTGTCGATTCTCTTTAAATTTTATTCTAAACTCTGCATTGTGCCTCTACGTACAGTGACCCTGATTGGGCAGTACAATCTCCCTTCCCCCCCGCGTGGTGGCAGGGCTAACAGTTGAAGAGGGAGGGGTTCACAGGATAAAACAAACATGAATGAAACACGTCTGAGCCTCTGAGTGAATTAAACAAGCTGAAGGAAGCAACGTCCCATCAGCGTTCACACAAGGCTGAGAAAAACCATGTTGGAAGCTGTGGTCCTCCAGGCGGGCGGCCCGGGTTCGAGTCCGACCTGTGGCTCCTTTCCCGCATGTCGATCCCCAGTATCTCTCTCCCTGATTTCTATTCTAATTACTGAGTTGTTAGTTAATGTAACACTTTGGAATCCTGAAACATAACGAAACTTGTGGTAACGTGTTGTCATTACCTAATTTCCTTAAAGCTACTGTAACATAACATGTTGTGTCACATTCTATAAAGTCCTAATCTTTCACTACAAATTACCGCATTCTTTTTTTTACCTTATTGTATTTTCTTTTCTTGTGTTGGGTCTATTGTATTTTGTCTTTCTGTGCTGTACACATATTAAACCATATTGTATCATACTATGTTATTAACTGTTTTATCATCAAAGTCAGGATCACTACATCACAAGTTAACATGTTGTATCATATGGTATTCATTTGTTTCTTGAGGTAACCCATGTTTCGTTTATGTTTCCAGCAGCCATTTTCTAAGCGACATTGATTTATTGCTCCCCAGGTGAAACAATTGATTATGTCCTAACAGGCAGACTGAAGAACAGCTGTTTCTTTCTTTCTCCATTCACTTCCAACACCATCCAGTCCATCTTTTAGCATCACAACCTCTTCCTTCTCCCCTCTTGTCTTTCTGGGTTCACAGATTTTGAAAAGTTAGATGATTTTTTCTTAATAAATGCATTGTTGCATCTCTCCTGTTTTAAGTTACCAAGTTATTTAGGCCATACATTTTGGCAATGACAAAAGTTTGAATCATTATTTTATATCCTTTAACAATTCTGTAATTTCATTCTAAGGGTATAAATGGACACTCTCAATCAGTTCGTTCACATTTGTTATTGACGTCTGCACATGGTGTTTTTCTACTGTTGTCCATCTTCTGTAAAGGTTTTCCAATGCTCTGTCCGTCTCATGTTTACAAATGAGATGGACCAAAAAATAAGAAACATCTCTCAATATATTGGAGCCAAATTAAAGATGTCATTAAGTTAATACCTCTCTAAAAGTGTCAATCAAAACAAATTGTGATGAAATTCATATATAAGTGTATTTTGTATCATTTTATTCTCCTTTTTTGTGTGCTAACATCTGCTGCAGGAGCATTGTACAAGGCCCCATAATCAGGAACCCCAAAGATCAGAGGTCAGATAAATAGTTGTCAGGAGGGCCTCATCCCGAGAGAGACAGAGAGAGAGAGAGAGAGAGAGAGAGACAGCAGGGTTGTAGATTTAAACTATTTTTTTAACACTTAATATGAAATGAGTGCCTTAGTTGGAGATTACAAGTTAAACACAGATGTAGGGTTGGTAATCGCAGGGTAACTCATGACACGATGAGATTTGATAAGATATGCTAAAATAAATGTTACATACATGGCTTACAATAACTATGTCACGTTACAGCGATTCTGTGATAAATGATATATAGCCAGACAATCATATAATGATCAATCCTGATATCTGATTAACAAATATAAAATGCTCCTAAAAACTTAAAGAGCAGGATGAATTTGTTTTTTCACAGCATTTTGGTGTCAGTTACACATTCATCTCTTAACGTCTTGTCACCGCTGATGGACATTGTCCCACTGTCGTCTTCCATTTTTGACTCCAGACTTATTTGATAATTTACTTCTGTTCATGGGTCCCTCATTCATTTTGTAAGAGCCATTCTGAGGAGTTTTGAAGTAGTGATGTAGTGGGTCATACTGGAAGAAAAATCAGTTTAGAGGGCAAAAAAAGACAATTTTGACACCAGCGATTCAATAATTGTATGACACCAGTCATGACTGCGATATATTGCTGTAGACGACTTTGTCCGATCCGAACTGAGAATAAAAAGGTTGATGTGCTCCAGTCTAAGTAAGAGTTAAAGCTTTAATTAAAATAGAATTAGAATAGAATAATGAGCAAATGTTGCATTTTTATATACATTTCTGCATGCATGTATTGGAATATCTTTAAAACATGCATGTATGTTATTAAAACCTAACATCAGATGTCAGAGCACCTGAAAACACATTTATCTCGTACTAGCACACAAGCTTTGATGGTTGAATTTGAGTATGATTCATTCAATAAGATTTGCATTAAGAACAATCTGCAAGAGATGAAAACGGTGGTCTTCCCTCTCTCCCTCTCTTGCTCCCTCTCTCTCTTTCTCTATCTCACACTGTGTACACATGCACAGAGAGGCAACAATCCCATTTTCAAAAAGCCATATGAAATTAAAATAACAAATATGAGAGACAGACAGAGAGGAGGGCAGAGAGATGGGGGGTTGGAGGAGAAGACGGAGATGGGTGGAGGGATAAAAGATGGATTAAGGTTATGTTTCAGATTGGCAGGAGTGTGTCGCATGTGTGTATTTAATGTGTGTTTAGTGTGAACAGTAAGCCGCGAGATGTGCGACTTTGTTACAGTGTGTTTTTTTCCTGCAACCTGCCATTCCCCACGCTCAGAAGGAAAAAGCCTTCTTACCCATAATACTTATCTCCGCCTGTGTGTGCGTGTTTATATGGTGTGTGTGTGTGTGTGCAGACCCCTTTACATGTGATAATGACAGCTGTAATGCCTGTCTGATATGTGCTCAGCTCTGGGACTTCAGTTGCATGTTTGTTTCTGTTTGTTTGTGTGTGTGTGTGTGTGTGTGTGTGTGTGTGTGTGTGTGTGTGCGTGCGTGCGTGCGTGCGTGCGTGCGTGTGTGTGTGTGTGTGCGTGCGTGTGTGTGTGTGCATGTGTGTGTGTGTGTGTGTGTGTGTGTGTGTGTGGTATAGAGTGGCTTTAAACACTCTTTGTGTGAGCGCATGAACATATCAGAGAGGGATAATCTGTAGCATGTGTGTGCACGATGAATGGTCCCTGACAGGTGTTTGGGATGAGATCTCCAATTATCATAATATAATACCTTTCTTACTGTTCACACATAAACACACATCTCAGTGAGGAGTGGAGCAAACATTCAGGAGAGAGCAGAAGAAGAAAGAAAAAACAGAGAGGGCTTTTTGATGTTTCAAGGTACATGCTGAACTACTTTAAATGGACTGTAAAAACTGACTCCAAAACAAGGGTTTTAAGTCAGATACAGGACAGTTCTCAAGTTATGCAATTGCTTGGTCTGAAATTGCATACAAATGTGCTTTTAGCAAGCAAAACCACAACATAAGTGTTGTGGGTTTTCATTTCAAAACCCATAATAATCAGGATGTAAACAGCAGTTTCGGGAGGTTAGGATGAACAAAAAAATCACGACAGTCCAGAAACTTCTCTAAGAGCTCTGCTTCACTTTTTGTTCTCGAAAGAATTATCTTCACAATACAAAAGAACGATCAAAAAGGGCGTTTCAAGCCATACTGAAAAAGAGGCTGTGAGGACTAAACAACAGCTTTATGTAACACATTCGGCAATACACACAAAGACTCTCATACACCAGCCCATTATTGCTATAATCCAGCTACACCCCAACAGTGTAAACATAAACAAGACAATACAAAACATTGATTACACTAATATTAATCACATTAATAGTAATGATACAAGTGGTACTATACTGATGGTAATGACAAGCAGAAGCCTCATAGTTTAGGGGGCTGGAAGACATTACTATTGAAAGCTCAGTTTTAAATTATTTTGATAAATGCATAGTCAAGTATCAACTCATCAGCAATTGAACGACATTTCTTTTTATCTGAACACTGAACAGAAACTCACTGTGTATAATGTTCAAGGGGGTGACACATCATTAAAAAAATTGGACACATTTGGTGAAGCACCAAGGCATAATCTATTTTTAAGCAACAAACAGCATAACTTTCAATGACAGATCTGTTATTACCAGATGTATAAATGACTGTATCGTAAGCATGTAAATGAAGTTGGATATTGGGAAGGTCATTGATAAATATAGAAAAGGAGAGAGGGCCTAAGGATCAGCCTTGTGGTACTCCCTTCTCAACTATTAAATAATCTGATTTACTTCATTTAAGACTAACACCATGGTATGAGTTGACCCAAAGTTTAATCTAAATGATAAATAAATAAATGAGTTTTCACCTGATTGTTGAGGGAATGAGGGATGCTCCCTTACAATTAGAGTGTCTTAAACAGAGTATGAAACTAATATTAAATGAAATACAAATCTGGTTTATACAGTTTACAGTAATATGTTATTATTGTATTGCACCTTTTCATTATAGGTGTGACAACAACAAAAAAATGACATTACAAATTGAGGTCAAGCATGAAATCAATAATGTTAAAGCTAAATATATATTTAGGCTTAACATATTGTTGAATGAGTTGATCATTTAGTAGTACTTTATACTCCATGAAATGAATATAAGTCTTCAAATTTCAAATTGATTGTGTAATGGCATAAATTTGGTGTCACAGTCTTTAATTCAATATTGCATTCTGGCATTGTTGCAGAGGACCGCAAGTAACAAAGCAGTGGGAGCTCCACACACACAAACACACTTGACACACTTAACTTGACACCATGAAAGTAATGGACTCAAATATGGAGAAAGGAACACTTTTCCTCTTTGTATTTACCATAAACCATCTGTATTGTGCCCAGTTAAATACATGAATCTGTAATTATAAACACATACAGTTTCACCATCAACGTTCATTCTCCCCTCTCGTGTCTGCATCATTTTCTATCCTTCTTTCTTATGAAGCAACAGAGATTCCTTTCACTCCCTCATCTCCCTCTTTTGATGGTTCTATATCTGCCTCATCGGTAGCACAATGACATCATCAAAAGGAGACAATGTAGGATGACTGACACTATCCTCTGCCTGTCAGTCTTCATCAGGGCCCTGCAGGACAGCTGTTTTTATCTGCAGCTGTGACTGACTGATGGACCTGTCCACAACTTGATGTCACACACAGGTTAAATGGCTCTTATACAAACCTGAACCTTAGCCTAATCTGAAATTATTCTATTGAATCTTTTCTTTTTTTTTAGATTCATTTTTGAGCGTTTTGCCCCTATTGGATAGGACAGTGGATAGGGTAGGAACACTGGGAGAGTGAGTAGGGGATGACATGGGGGAAAGGAGCCACAGGCCGGACTTGAATGGGGCGCGACCTAATCGCTAGGCCATCTGTGCCACATTTCCCGAATCCTAACCCTAAAATTTAAAGTTGCTGGACAGAGTTTTGCCAGTGCTATATGGTGAACATTTTTTCAGCTGACATGAGAGTAATTATATCTATTCATCTATGTCATTGTCATAAGGTGCGATGGCTTCACCAGTTCGACAGATACCCACAGAAAATGTGTTTTAGTTAGGCTAAGCTTCACTTTAAGCTAAAACCTTAGATCCTTACTGATCTTGTTTTGTTTTCATGGTTTGGAATAGACGAGGAGTTTGACAAGCGAGACAGGCATTTCGACAACCAAGATATTCATTATTGGTTTTATATAATTTTACAAATAGGCTTTTATTGGCTTCCAAATTTACTCTGAAGAATTTTTCCTTTCATTGTTTTTGTGTTAACTATTATTATATTTTTCATCGCTCTTTGTTTCATTTGAAGAAGACTTGACTGATGTTTCATGAGTCCTACTAATGATGAAAATCTCTGATGACTGTCACTGAATGGGGCCTCTGACAGCATCAGATGGAATTTTCTTGTGTGCGTTTGTTCTAGCTCAGGAGTTAGCTCTGTTTGTACAGTTATGTGTGTTTTCACAGAGCATGTGAGTGTGTGTGGCGTGTGGCCCGAGTGTGTGTTCTGGTTGAATGACCGTCACAGGCTCATGAGCTGGCCGTGATCCATGCTGGTGTGTACAGTATGTTTACACACGGTACATACAGTGGGACTGTGTGTGTGTGTTAGTGTTAATGTCTGTGTATATTCATTATGACCCATAATGTTTTTTTTCCTCCATGAAAACAGGGGAGGTGAAGCGTTGTGGCTCAGCTCTGAGATCCTCTGGCAGGGTGGCTAGGTGTCCCACTGGGCCTGTGGCTCCGAGTCTGACCGGCAGAACGTTCCAGATCTGTGAAGATGCAAAATCCATGCAGTAAAGGTTTGTGTACATACATGTGTGTGTGTGTGTGTGTGTGTGTGTGTGTGTGTGTGTGTGTGTGTCTGTGTGTTTGTTTGTGTGAATCTGACTGATTAGCCTGACTATCTGGTTATTGATGTTCTTGTTAATGATGTTTCCAATGACACAGGAGAGAAGAGGGAGGGGAGGAGGAGGAAGATTCATGACAACAAAACCTAACAAAGAGGAAGAGAAATGGAGCACGTGCATGCATTGCTTAGTTTCTGCGGGAAACTTTAGTTTTAACTGACCACACTTAATGTATTTATGAGTCTTCAGAAAACTGCTAAAATGATGAGTGCTAAACTAGAGACTACATAGTGCTTTGTCAAAACTTTATAGGTTCAACATTATGTAATTTTAAAAAGCCTTTCTTTACTGTACTGTCAAAAGAGATGAGTAGAGGCCAACATATAAAACATTTTAAACATTTTAATGTCCTCTGCTTTACAGTAAGCATGCAACCCTGTTTCCAAAAGCATTGGGACACTGAAAATGTTTGCAGAAACAGAATCTGATGATCTGCAAAACACGGAAACCACATATTTAACTGAAAATTGCACAAGGAGAAGATATCAAATGTTGAAACTGAGAAATGGAATTGGTTTTGGAAGACTATAAGCACATTTTGATTTTAATGGAAGCTTTCTTAAAAAACAAGGTTGTACTTTATTCAGCTTTAAGGAGAAATGTTGACATCTCAGCAAAACAAAGACATGTAATCAATACAACTAGCTAACCATGGTTATTGGGAAACAAATACTAATTACGTTTTTTTTAATAGTATAAAGATTTTGCTCGAAAGATCTTACAACTGTTTGAAAATCATACTAACTTAAAAAATAAAATGAAGAGCTTTTTAAACATTTTCATAATCAGAAAACCTTTAAAATAATGTAGCAGTGATACGATAGTTAAAGAAATACTCTTTGTCTTAATAATACTGCTGCAAAGTTACAGCACTTTTAGCAAAGTCTTTAAATGTCAACAGTTAAAGTTGTCATTTGCCATAAATGATCCCAGACAGTTTTTTCCCCCTGTATTATAGTAATTATGTTTTATTAATATATAAGTGGTGCATAACTGAGCAAGCAGAACTTCTAGCTTGTTGAGGGTGAGCTAAAAAACAAACCTCTGTTTTCTGTAGGGATCTTTAATCTACGTGTATATGTGCTAACACCTATATAATGCATAACCTTTAAAGGGGACATATTATTCCCCTTTTCCACCTTTTCAAACAGTCCCCTGTGGTCTAAATAAAACATCTGTGCTGTACTTTGGTCAAAATATAACATGAATCAAGCACCAGAGGAGGTTTGTGACCCTGTATAAACCAGCTCTCTCAGAGCGCTCTGTTTTGGTGTGTGTGTCTCTTTAAATACAATGAGCCCCCCCTGAGTTTTCCCGGTAGACATCACTCCTCTGTAGCGAGAATAAAAATGGCAGACCTGTGCAAAAGTTTTGCTCTAGGCTGGGGGTGGAGTCCATGGGTGGAGAACCCAGGGGAAAGGAGGGTATTTTTTTTTTTACCACAATCCAGCTTGTGATGTCACAAACTGAGAAAATTTGAAACGGAGCACTTTTCTCTGTGTGGGAAGACTTATGCAGACCACAAACAAAGGACTGGATGGATTTATTTCAAATTTTGTGGGTCGATAGACACTCAGGTTACCCAAATATATGTTCAAAAATCCTGCCAAAGTGGATTTTCATAATATGTCCCCTTTAAGAAATGTATTATTGACTTTATTGTAAAATATTGATCTAAAAGAGACTAATAACTACAGAAAGTAAGGACAACATTAAATGTTCACTTCTGAAATATATTACTGTAAGTATCAAATTAAGCAGCCCAAGTGAAGAAAATAAAAAACAATTTGCAGTCCACCATTGCTGACTGGTAAAAAAACATTTCATAGTTAAGAGACTTTTTCAACGGTTTTTAAGTACAAAACTAAAGTTCATGAATAACATTACCAATAAAATCTCATATTAAAGACTCCATGTCGCAAACTACCTTAATCAAAGGATTTTGGGCCCAACATACTTCAACCAATTGCTGCATAAAACACAATCTAGTTAAGTCAAAGACAAACAATATGTTAACATCCTGGCACAGCCGACAAAATGAACCATTAAAGGGATATTGCGTGTGTACGTTTTCAGTTTGTTTAAATCTCTTACAGTTGGAGACTCTGCTTCCTTTGATTTTAAGTTACCTCCTATTATTTAACTCCTCCTGGACATTATAATCCACAGCTCTGTGTGTGTGTTTACATGTACTCTGTCTTGTATCAGTGAATACATGTAAATGTGTGTATTCATGTCTTCAGCCTTGTGTGTCTCTGTGTGTGTGTGTTGTTGTTGGTATACGGTCCCTTGGTGGCTGTTCCCCTGCTGTAGACGCCTGTTCTGGCGATAGCATTGTCTCCATGTCCAAAGACCTGCCGGCTGCCCTATTCCTCCACGTCTTTATCATGCTAATACAGAGAAAAGGAGGAACGAGGGAGGAGGAGGAGAGAGGAAGAGGAGGGAGGAAAGGATAGCACGACAAACAGAGGAGTAATCTTTCCACTCCTTTCTTCATTCTCACCACTTCCTTCGTTCTCTCTCTCCCCCTCTCCTTCCCTTTCTTCTTGTCCCCGCTCCCTCTTCATCTGCCGCTTTCTTATCTTCCTCCCGTACTTCTTTGATAATCCCTCCCAACATTGTCTTCATAATTACACACAACAATGATTCCCATCCGCGCAGGAGAAATGTGCGCCGTGCATGGAGAATATTTCACAGATGAAGACCGGAGTGTGAATTAATAACTTGGTTCCCTCATATATAAGGCTTTCTCTCTCTCTCTCTCTCTCTCTCTGTGTGTGTCTGAGGGGGGGAGCAGTGTTGTTTTAACACGACTGTTACATTATGCATGCTGACAGGCCCGCCTGTCCCCATTAAAGGCCCATCTTGTTTCCCCATTATATCTGCTTTCTCAGTTAATAGAGCTCTTTGTGTGGCACTTACCTTTATTCTCCGGCTGTTACAACAGAAAGGTCAGCGCCCATACAACCTAACACACTGACACTGCAGCTCTGCAAGACACTGAGTGACGACAACTTGTGCTGTTCTTTCAATAAAGGGTCTGGTTTTAGGGAGAGATGTGGTAGGTGTGTATCACTTATTCTTCTTCATCTCTTTTTTGTGGGTAGATGTTCCTTATTTTTTTTCCAACGCAACGTATGGCTTTAATAATCATAAATAAACTTGTTTTACATTTCTCCTTCTTCACAGATTTTGAGTAACAAAATATTAAAAAATACTTGGACTTGGATGATTGTTAGAAACCATTTGATTAGTAAATATATTCCTTCAGCATAACTGCTATGTCTCATTAAGAAAAGGCTTTATCAGAAAGCCCTAATTGGCAACCATAGCTGGAGAGGATACTTACAAGCTAATTAGGTTTGCTAAATACATGGATGTTGAAGCATAAAGCTAAAGAGACAGGGGAGAGATTTTTTCTTTTTATCTATTCATTTGACATGAGAAGCTGTGAGAAAAAAGAAAATGATCTGGAGAGGGTACTTGATTGATCAATACTGAAGTAAGAGCGGTTTAGAAGGTACCATGGCTCAGCAAAGCTGTTTACTGTTTATTTGATTTGCCTTAAACCAGATTGAATTTTTTTTGTTATGTAAGTTTGTGCACATACAGTGCAGTAGAAGAAGTCATTCATTCACACTAATGCTAAAATAATGCCTGGGTCAAATGGAAGTTGACATCTTTTATTTGTTCAATCAATACAGCAAAAATATTCACAATTGTTTAAATTTAAAAAATACTTTTAAAAAGCATGAATGTATCCTTTTGGTTTACTAAATTTATAAACAAATTCTTAATAATGAAAAAAGTTGCTTTCTTTATAGATAATCAACATGTCCATTTTCACCCTGAAACATTTTTAACGCCTCAAAAAGAAAATAGTTAGTGTCGTTTAAACTTGATTGGACTTGTGGTTTTATGAACATGAATGTGTGTTTTTTAAGTTGTAGTTTGTATCACTGAATAAAAATCAAATGCAGCCCACTAATTCATTTGAATGTGAAGAACTGTCGACCTACACAGATTGTGATTTTTGTACTCCATTGTTATGGAATTTGACAAGTCTTCAAATCAACGGATCTGTCTGCATTAGTGTTAGAGTAAAGCTAGATAAGGAAAACAAAAATGTGATTTTGCTTTCATTTACTTATCAGCTTGTCCTATCTACTTCTTCACATTTTCCCCCAATATTTATCAACCACAATATTTCTCTTGCCTGACTGAAGTTTTGGTTTCCCAAACATAACTTTTTAAAACGTAGTCGGACGGTTGTTGGTAAAAGTGGAAGAAAGATAAAATGACATACATAGAAAGTAAACAGTTAACATGTAAAACGTATTTCCACATTCTGCAGGTTTATATAAATAAAGAATTTGCTAATATAGTTTGTTGCCCACTGTACAGTTTGACCACTTTGATCTTCTGGAAAAGAGTTGTAGAACAAGCAGACCAAAATCCATTCATGACTGAACGTGTTGACTCGATGGAATATTGAAGAACCTTTTTATCAATCATTAACTGCTGTTCTTCTCAATGATCTTATTATTAATAGTATGTAGTGAAAAACATTTCACGCTTTGATAATGACTTCTCTTCCAATAAGACACCAATCCTGCTGTTATAAATCCGCCTGTCTCATCAGTCAGAGGCTGGAAAGATAAAATATGAAACGTTTCACATCCCGAGAGAAATAAAGACACATCCAAGAATCTCTCCTTATTTTAGTACCCATAATTCTGTGGGTTTGATGTATGTTTGGACATGTTTCCATCCAGATTCTGTCACAGCTAGAAAAATGCCTCTATGAGTGTGTGTGATTATATTTGCATCATATCCATCAAGCGGTTTAACATAGCTAGCACTTAGAATTCCTCCATCATTACAAACTCTGTAGAACAAATTCATCATAATAACTATGTGAAATAATGTGCACTCTGCCGTCTTTTCACTTCATTTCCTACCCCATTTTTTCTTCTTCTTCTTTACCTTTTTGACCTCCCCGTCACTCTCTCCTTCTTCCTTTCCTCATGTGAGTCCACTGTGTTCAGGCCTCTACCAGTGATCCATGGACAGTAATGGCCATTCCTGCTGCTCCAACAGCACACACCATAACTACTGGAACACCCAGACGGAGAGACAAAAAGACAGAGGAGGAAAGAGGGAAAAGACCAAGAAAGGACAGAAAACATACAGGCAGAGTTAGGAAGCGTTTTTGTTTTTACACGAGAGTATTAGCATGGCATCAAACTGGAAGCAAAGCAGCATGTGGGTTTAACGTGATTGTGTATGTGTGCAGTACTAGTGAGCCAGAGAACTGTGATTTTAAGAGCTATGGGGAGGCTGGATGTGATACAGGAGGTGCTAATCATTTTTGACGCAACAAAAAAGAACAAATTAATATAAATACATAGAAAATTAGATCAATAAATCCGGTGTATGGGATTGAGATGCAGAGCTGGGCACACGTCCGATAATCTGTATTTTTAATTCTCTTATAGATTTTTTAACACCAGACTTTAATTTGAAAAAACGTTTATCAACACCGTAGACTGTAAATATTAATGGACGAAGCCTGAGTGACGTCATCCATTTGTTACGCCATGGGGCTCCAGATGCTCATCAGCAGTAACCGCCATGCTGGAAATCCTGTTTCAGCCTAACTTTCAATCAACTTAACGACAGGCTTAGAGCCGAAGCTGAGGCGGGTTTTAAGCCTCCTGACAAACCGTTACATCCCGCCCACCTGTCAACCAGGTCAGCTACACGCCCCATTGTGAATATCTCTTATCCTTCATCAAGACCCTTGACGAAATTCAGAATTTTTCCACTTCCACATTGGCTTCATCTTTCAACACTGGAGGTTGCAGCTTGATTAAAACCTTTAACTACCTGTACATTTGGTATCTGTTAGCCTCAAACCCTGCTGAGCAATAACAAATCGCCTCCTTTACTTTAGAGAGCTTATTGCATAAAGAGCCAAAATGCCCGTCTCAGTCCTGGGCACAATATTGTGAAATGCTGCTTGACCTACATGAAGGTATACTTCCTGAGCGCCGCGAGAGTGAAGAGAGTGGTGATATATCAAAAAAGTTTGAAATTTGAAGTCATTAAAGAGTTTACAAGTTATTTTTTTATAACACTGTGGTTTAAAAGTGACCAAGTTAACTGGCAACTTCTGGCAAAATATGTCTGTGGTTATTGTTCCTTCAAAAGATGTTGAAGAGTCTCCTTACAATTGCTGCTTTGTTTAGTTTTTGATTGTAATGTCAAATCTGCTAATCATATGACAACCACAGATGCATTAAGCTTCAAGTTAACTTTAACCTCAAATGATCGTTAGCAGAATTGACTGATTAACTCTATCAAAGTTAATGTCTTTGTCTTTAAATAATAATCAATTATTTTCATAATAATCTTTTTTTTTAAATGTACTTGTACCTTAATTTTTTCAAATCACAAAATTATGGTAAGGACTTTTTTTTTGTGGGGGGGGGGGGGGGGGGGGGGGGTATAAGACCCTTAAAGCCCCCCATCTTGTGGCTGTGTTTTATGTGTGTGTCTGTGTGTGTGTGTATGTATGCGTATATAGATCATTTCATGGTGCGGATTAGAGGACCAGGTAAGATATCTTGTTTCCTGTGACCTTCTCATCCTGAGGTTTCCCACACTCATCACTTCACTCTATCACATCCTTCTTACCGAGATATAAAACATGTAGACATAGTTCCCTCTGACCCCCAACACACACACACGCACGCACGCACGCGCACACACACACACACACACACACACACACACACACACACACACACACACACACACACACACACACTCGCGATACAGATACTTCACACATTTCCCATACTGTTATATGCTGCTGAGCTGTAAATCCAAATTATCTCCAAATATACTCTCAGTCTTTTGTGTGTGTGTGTGTGTGTGTGTGTGTGTGTGTGTGTGTGTGTGTGTGTGACTGTGTGTAATGCTATATTCCTGTCGTGATGAAAACTTGAGAGATGTGTGCGTTTCCTGTAACTCACTGTGGGTTATGATAACAACCGTTTCTCCTGTCAACAGCCCATAATGTCAGATTTACAGGGTTGCCCCCAGTAACCAGCCGGGTTGGCATGGCTGAGTGATTCTACAGCATCTGTCAGGGCTGGAGAGGCCATCTATCATACACACAGACACACACATACACACATATGTAATGTGTCTCTCATACAGATTGTCAGTAAAACAGGGATGAGATGTCGACATAAATGATTGAACACTTTTCCATGTGACTCTCCTTCTCCTTTTCTTCAGTTTGAGACTGTCCTCCCAAGAACACAGGAAGAACTTCTCATGGAGGAAGCAACAGGAAGAGCTTGATTATATGTACAAAGCATCTGATCCTGTTCGGGGATCAAAACCTAGTTCAAGGCCTTTGAATTGTGATCAGCATTTATGATTTTTGCAATTTCTGCTATTTTTTCAAGATTGAAATGGTTTTGTTAATGTTAACTAAGCTTGTTTTCCTACTTTGAGGGGCTATGAGGGCTATACCATAACTTTGCCAGTCCTACTTTTCTAAATGTTTTGTGTTTAATAAGAGTATTCAGTGATTAGTTTTATTTATTAGCTTTTTTTCTTGCTGTTGCAGTTTTAAGACTATTATATATTCCAAATGGATTTCTTATTAATAGGTTGATGTTTCATTTGACTCTTACAGTGATCAATGTATTTTAAAATCTGAAGATTTGTATACCTACAGTATATGGACCAAAACGAATCCTGAAAGTTATGTATTTGTTGTGTGGTCTACCTTCTGAAACTGTTACAATAGATTCAATCACAACCAAGTTAAGTCAAAAAGTTTTAGATTTTCTGACACACCTTCTGAACCTTTGGATTTTTACAAGCAACATCTCTCTTTCATCATCTTAGGGTGACAGATAAGACAATACAAGTACATTCATCTTTTGCATGACCATGTGGGCCATTTTTGTAACAACCCACTTAGATCAGTTCTAAGGACTTTTGTTCAAGTTGTTTCACACTTATCCAGTCTCTTTCTCTCTTTTAGTGAAGTGAAAGTAGAGCAAACTTACTGAAGAGAAAGAGTTATGCCTTTCTTTTCTCTTTATGTGATCAAAGCTGTTCTAACTGTATTATAAAGGCCTCGCTGCCAGGCGTTTCCCCTCTTTTAAAACCTGCTATCAGAGGAAGTGATCGTGCACAACATTCACACTCTGACTGTTAAGTTCTTATCACACTGCTCTGTTCTAGATCTGATCTTCATAGACTATTTTAATTCTTATCATAATAGACTATTTCATGCACTAATGCCTTTTTACTCTGCTGCAGTTGTGATGATGTATAATTGGTTTGTTCTGCACATAATCTAAGGCTGCCTTCCAATGTAGATTGTTATTGTGTTTTCTCTTGTTGCATTTTCTTCTCTTTTGTACATTTGCCATTATTCAAATAGCAACGTTGGCCTATACTCGCTGTACCGTCAAACACACAGACACACACATCAAAGGTTAATAGTTGTTTTAGTGTTGACAGTCAATGATGATTGTCCACTCAAGCGTACCTTGTGTTTTTATGTCAAACGAATGCAACAATAACCTGGTGTCTCTGGACTGCTATCCAGGAATCTGTTTGTCAGTTTTTTCTCACTCATTTATGTTGTAAAAATGACTGAATGATGAATTCAGACAGCCTGGATTCCATGTCTGGATAACCTAAAGCCTTTTTCACACATACACAGCAATTCTGAAAATGTCCTGAATTGACCCAGGAGGCTGCATGTGTCAGAGCAGATGTCCGATTTGATGACCACAACTTAAATCTGCCAGCCCCCCATGTTCAGTGTCTGATAAATGTCTCAACAAATGTCTTTATAATCAACTCCTCCCTAGTCAAGAATCCTTAAATCTACTTGGCAAGAAACCTGTCTATATCCTAACCAAAGTAGTATCTGCCAAATGAAAATGTGATTATTAATTTTTTGTTGAATAAATTATATAAACAGATACCTTGATAACTTTACAGCAGCAATATCATAAAACCACTTCCTTAAACAGTATACCTTAAAGGTAGCAAATTGTGGTGGCACAAACCACCAGTAGGGGGATTTCACTATTTATAAACTATACATTTACAGACCAATTTTTTTGGGGAAAAGAAATCCATGTGTTTTAAATTATTCCTACTTAATTTAAAAGCATTATTGGATTACATTTGTGGGTAACACAACTCTCACAAAACTGTTTTTGTCATAATACACTCATACTCCCCTCTCTGCTTTTCAGAGATGGTACAACCAGGAAGTAGAAATGTACCTGAGATCCTGTGCACACTTTTTTTGTTTTTTGACCAGGAGGCCACAATGAACAGCAAAGGTAAGACAATACTAAGGTACACAGAGTGTTAAAAGTGCTTGTTTTACCATCAAACAACTATTCAAACAACTGTTTAATACTTAGAGAGTACTAAACATGGCGGCCAAAATACATTGTGTCAATACATTGTGTGTTTGATAACCTGCTGCTGTAACGCCACAATTTCCCAGTTTGGGATCAATAAAGTACATCTATCTATCTATCTATCTATCTATCTATCTATCTATCTATCTATCTATCTATCTATCTATCTATCTATCTATCTATCTATCTATCTATCTATCTATCTATCTATCTATCTATCTATCTATCTATCTATCTATCTATCTATCTATCTATCTATCTATCTATCTATCTATCTATTCTTCTTAAAATTCATAGCAACACAGAAATGACTATAATCTCCTGACTACTACTGCTACTACCACTACGACTCCACTACTACTACTCCTAATAATAATCATAACAATAAAAATCATAAATAAATGTAAATGGCTTAGATGTAGCAACTAAGCTACCTTTGCCGTGTTGCTGTAGCTTAGCATGCTACATTTCTTCCTGGGGTAGCTTTGGTATAGTGAAGCTTGAATTTAGGTAAAGTAACTATTAGCTTAGCTCACTACATTTTACAAGTGACTTTCCCATCATTGGCTAGATGTTACACCAAGTTTGTCAACTAGCAATACAAGTTGTTAAAAAGCTTTAGGTGAAATCTATATAACCAGGAAATATGGATGAACTTTGAATGGAGCAGGATTACATTTTGATATATAGGCTATTACATACTTTTGTGATAATTGTAAAAAAGAAATGTTTTGAATTCTCAATACTATTTTAAAGTTTATAGAGATTGTCCTATAAGATTGTCCTATCTGCACATAAGCCAAAATATTTTACCGGCCAAAATATTTTTTACAGGCCACTTAGACTTTCATTTCAAACCTTTGTTTATGCTTGAAAAATATTGAGGTTTGTGTTATATAGGGTCATAAATACACAGTTGTAGGAAGTGACTTACTTTGGTATTCAAAGTAAGAGTATAGTTTTGAGGATATTGTGCTTTACTTGCATATTTCTAGATTCAAGATGATTTAACTTCACACTTGATCCACTTCATTACAGAGGAGGGTATTGTGCTTTTTCAATGGCTTTGGCTAGGAACTTCGCAGTGTAGGATAACCATTTAAAAAATGTTAAACTAATAGGCTAAGATGTATTCTATGAAAAGAAGCCCACGGCAGTGTATAAAGTAGTTAAAATCAGCTGTGCATTTTTAATTTACAACAAGTGATGAAGACAGTTATGCATCATTAATTATAATTGAGTCATATTAAATCTATAATTGTGAAATAGCCCACTTTTCACAATGAGTAGGCTACCTTAAGTTATGTTACTTAGAATATTTTAATTCTAATAGTTTTAGCTTTAAGTTTTAATATTTTTGCTATTGTTGTGATTTTCCTTGTAGCAGAGTATTTCAACACTTTGATATCACTACTTTTTCTTAAATAAAATGTCTGAGTACTTTTCCCCCATTTCTAAAAAAAACATTACACTTTTCAGGAGTGGCTCATTGATCTGCTGCTAAATAAATCATGCAGTAGGTCTGATCAAGCACTTAGCGCTCTCCTTCCTCACTTGACTGTCATTACAAGCTGCTCTGTTTTGTTAGTGGTTATACTGGAGCTCAGTGTTAAGAGTCTCTATCTTTGCTGTTGTCTCCTGTCACGTTTGTCAGGTGTTTACTCTTCTGCCTCCTATACAGTGACAACGATACACGTTATTCATTTAGTTTTATTTGCCAAGATGGGGCGAGGCTTGGTCATTTTGGAATGCGTATCCGCTAGGGCTGTCGCGATAACCGCAAAAATGAAACAGTAAAAACAAGCCAGCCGCGGTGAATAGAGGCAACTGCCATCACCACACGTGAAGTCATCTCAGCCCACATAATGTTTTAGACGGACACAAAGGCAACTTCACTGATACCTAAACCCAATGTATCTACATATACAGTATATATACGCCCCTTTGGAAACATTACGGCTTTCAGCCAAATGAAAAAGGACAACCAGCTATTTTAGATAATGCAATTCGTAGAAACTGCAGCAAAAAGATCTCTGTGAAACGAGGAAACACATCTAATTTGAGCTCTCACCTCGCAGATAGTATCTGGCCAGCAAGATTATTTTGATTGTGACTTTTACTTATTGGTTATTTTCTTAACAACGCTGTGACAATCAGTGGCAGACAAATTTTCACGCCACGTAACAGTGTGCATGCCAGCAACGCAGCGAACATCTCGGCAGCAACAGTTATAACCACGACAGGCTTAGTACTTCACCTAATGTGAAAACGGGCTCAACTGGTCCAAAACTCAGTGAAGCCTGTGCAGCGTATCAGCGTGCGCTCTCTCTACTGTATATATATCTATTTATCTCTCTCACTCTCTCTCTCTTTCTTGTCACATTATGTATTCTGAAGGCAAATCGTATGTACAGGTTTTTTAAAAACAAACCGACCCAATATGTTGACAGTTTAGCTAACCAAGGCTGTCTACGGGGCAGCCTCTGAGGAGCAGCCCTCGGTTCACTAAGTTCAAGTTCCTGCCCTGCATCAGGTCAGGTGCAGCGATGCTACCAGTGTGAACCCAGACTCGCATAAAACAGAGTGTTTTGATCTGGGCCCGTAATTGCAAACATTCTGAGAATCCTCTCAGAGAGCTTCTAACTGAGCTTAAAAAATCCTAGGAGGATTTTCTAGCTTGGGAGTGATTTAGGAACAACTCTCTCCTCTAAGCAAGTTAAGAGACAGAAACTTTTATCTTACAGAGGAGGTGTGGTTGACCCCATTGCTAGATATGACACATTTTTTCAGAGGCTGTGATTGGTTGATCCTAAAAAAGGAGAAAACAATACTTTCTAGCGATAATGGGCATAGATGGACAGAGAAATCGATTAGGCCCAATCGTAGAATCTAGTCAGACAGTGTGTAAATATAAACACTATGAAATGATCAACTCTGTGTTATAAATTGTAAGACGTCCTTTAAAAGGATATAGCCTACAAAATGTTTGAAATCACATGCTCACTTGTGCAGCAGCCTCTTTACATGCTGAGAGTTACATCAGCATGTGAAGAACCTTAATTAGTGATTGGATACACCTGTGGAGGAAACCACATGTAGAGAAACTGAACTATGATCCAATAAGAATATTCCTCATGTCGTGTTTTCTCCTCAGCTTGAGAGACTCTTAAGCCTGTTAAAAGTTCTCCTCATTACTCCTAACAGTTTTTCACCTAAGAAGCTTTGTGAAGAACTTTATATCTGAAACTATCTTTAAAAGGATAGTGTCTTAACTTTAAAGGGGCATTTTTAGAAAATGTCATGATTCTAAGAATTTTGTCACTAGGGGCAACTCTTAGTTTTAAGGAAGCTTTGACAATTCGGCCTCTGGACTTGCTTACCAAGGGAGGGGTTACAGAGCGGATGGTGGACAGCGAGGATCAGTCAAAATAGCACAACACTATTAGTGACAGTCACACAAACCATTCAACGTCATTACAAAACAAAAATGTGGTCAACAATTAACAGTAGGCTATGTTTTGTTTTGTTGATCAGGCCATCCGCCAATGGTGCCTGACCTCATTTATTTTACTCGCCAAATTGGATTTTTACCCGCATATGGCAAGTGGCGGATGCTAATTTTGGACCCTGCTTATAAGACATGTAAATACGTTTTTTTTTTCCTTTTTTTGTTGTTGTTGTTGTAAATATGTTGATGACTAATCCTGGACGATGGGTTGTGTACTTCGTTTTCAGTAGATGGAATGTTTTCTCGATTTAATTTTTATGTCCCTCACTCCACTGCCCACAAGAACTACAAGATAGCCCACAGTTAGTGTCATCAATGTGCTTTTGTGTGAATGTTCTTGTACTTGGTGCTGTTAGCTAGCACTGACTAGCCAATATCCTGTCAATGCTAGATTCCTGTTTTTACAAAATACATAACTATATGCTGTTACTCTGCTAGCCAGTTAACGGGAACTTTAATACAGAGATTAAGAAAATCTGAAGCAGCATTATTTACAATATCATGCATACCCACCTTTTTGTCAAAGTTATAGTCTATTTGACAGAGGTTGCTTATCATGAAGACAGTTATCATTAGCCTGTTCAGGGTTATTTGAATTTTTTTATTTTTCTGGTGAGAACAAGGCCATAATGTAGGGAATAATGTGTGTGTATGTATGTGTGCGTGTGTGTGTGTGTGTGGGATATGTCATAATGTGATATGTTAGTCACTGCCCCTCTGACAGCTCATGTCAATAGGTGGGTGATACAGCTGTCATCATATTGTGGTTGTGAATGAGCTTGGCCCGCCTGTGTAAGTCTGTGTATTTGCACCGTGTGTGTGTGTCTGTGTGTGTGTGTGTGTGCGTGTCTGCAGTCCCAGACGGAAGCCCAGAGGACAGATGGTGGGTTCAGAAGCAGACTGACACACCGTAACCAAGCGATTACACACTCAATGACTCCCCCTAAAGAGAGGGAGAGAATGAGGGGGGACGGGGGAGAATATGGCGAGAAAAAGAAGAGGGTAAGAAGAGAGAGAGGGAAGAAATGAGAGATAAAACCTGCATATCAATCCAGGTGAATCGTGGGATATCTGAAGAGAGTAGAGGAAGAGGTGTTGTGGAAGAGGGGGATCTTGTCAAGTTTTTTTTTATTGCAATATTGTGGATTTAAAAATGGTGGGAAATAAATGAAAATAGATGGAGAAAGAAGGAGAGTTATATAAATGAATAAAACGTTTTAAAGTAAAAGGGAGGAAATATAAGTAGGTACGAGTGAGGACGAGGAAGAGGAATAATGGATGGATGAAAACAGACAAGTCTTTAGGGAGACAGGATTACATGATAGCCAATTAAAGCAAAGGATGTTGGAAACTCCCCTGATGAAACTGATATGTGATTGGTTCAGGGTTTATTACGCTCACTGGGCTATCATTGTTGCTTTAATACAATCAGATGAGCACACACACACACACACACCTGGAGATTAGATTTCTTAAAATATAGTGATGTGTTTTTGGTTGACACACTTTGATACAGGTCATCATGTGGATCATATATTTGAAACATGATTTATTAAAAGATAATGTGTCACAGCTGATAACATGTGTCCAGATGTTTGGAAAGAAACCAGATTTCTGAAGTGGATTTTAACCTCTGCCCACAAGAGCCACCGTTTACAGCAAAGATCCAGACCAAAAACATCCCGGACACACACAGACTCACACATACACACCACCACCACCACCACCCGAGTCTAGCCCAGCACAGGTCAGGTCAAGCGGGATCATGGGAAACCATTCCTGTGGCCCTTCTCACCTTTTTCATCTCAGAGCGTCTCAAAAACATCCCAGACACAGTGCTCCCTGTTCGCCTGCTCTTCCTCCTCTCTCACTCTGTCTTCACACACACGCTCAAACACAATCCAACACACAAATGTGCAAGGCTTTTTTTTAACCTAGCAACAATTGTAAGTGATTGATTTTTCAATTTTAACACGTGCTGGGGTCCACTCTTACATATGTTGTGCTTATTACCGGTAAAGCAGTTTTGCCTGAAAAGCTCTGGGCTTTGCCAAAAGTCTTTGTCTTACACATGGAGCCCGTGTCCTGCCTCCCAGCACTTCAGCCTCCCTGTGAAGTTTCTGTTCAAACAAACCAACACTCCACAAAGTTTTATTTTCCAGACAGTCAAGTAAGCCTAAGTACGGTTTCAAGGGGGTTTTAACACTGAAATAGTGATACATTTCAAACACCATGGGCCCTATCGTACGCTCAGCACAAAGCAGCTTGACAAACAGCATATGTGTCTTTCCTACAATTCTACAATTCTACAATTCACTTAGCAGACGCTTTTATCCAAAGCGACGTACATCATAGAGTAAGAACAACACAAGCAAGGATCAAGGAAAAATAAAGGAACAATGTCAGTTAGGACGAACGATCAGCTTTGAGTCCGATTGGACACATAGGTGCTGAAAGGCATTGCCCAGAGGCAAGGCACAACATTAACTGCCGTTCTGAGACTCTAATCAGTATATAAACCATCTTATACGTCGTCGTTTTCAAACAAAAACAAAAACCATCATCATTACCATCATTACATCAATACTATCGAGATCATCATCATTAAGTTAAGTTAGTAGGTATTTCCAATTTTCCTCGTGACACAGTTGTCATTTGCGCCCAGCGTTCACGTTAAATAGCAAATGAACTTGCACTCCTGTTAGCAGGGGTGTGTTCTTTTCAAAATGAGGTTTGGTCAGACGCAAAGCTGGCCCGTTCCTATCTTTAAAAAATAACCAACTTTTGGGTATATTCAGCTTACTTATTGTTTTATTTGCTCTGATAACCTGCTGCTGTAACTCCACAATTTCCCAGTTTAGGATCAGTAAAGTAAATCTATCTATCTTCTATCTTATGTAGTAGAAATTACCCAGCGATATAGTTAAAATTAACAACAATTTGGGGTAAATATTTAGCTCCATCTGGCTGGGTTAAACAGGTAACTCATCTTGCTTTTAGTTGGTCCCAATTTGACCCAGCAGTGTAGTTAAAAACAACCCAGTTTTTAAACCCTGCATTTTTTAAGTGTGCTGCACTTCTTGGCATGAGGCACTTTGTTGCGCAACGTTAAATCTGGTTCATCATCAGTAAAAAGACTCTGACTGTTATCTTTGTCTGCTATACAAAAAAAGGAAGGATTACTCGAGGATTCAACATATCTCATTATGTGTGCAGTCCCAAATTGTCACCAGTGACCTGTGCAACTGTTCAATGTACTGGTTTATTGAAAAGAAGGAAAATCTATTCCTATGCACTAAAGTTATTACAAAATCATGAACTAAGGGCTCCAGGATTGCATTGATGCCAAACGTGTTATTATCCTGACTAAGAAAGAGTGTCACTAGATGAATAATCATCAGAGCAGAATTGATCTTTGGAGACGTTTACTAGGACATACTAATACTTCAACCTTATGGACTCTTTGCCTAGATGCAAGTGGATTAGCAGTTTCAAACTCATCCAAGAAATTCAAAATTCCCCACCATCCTCAAATTTCAAAGAAAAAACTCAGAAACAACATATATGCTGTGGGGTGGAAACGTCGCAACATAGTTTACAGGTTTACCAATGTACTGTACCATGTGGCTGAGCAGCAGGTATTTACATGGTTTGTATTTCTAAGTTTGGGTGGGTTTAGGGCAGTAATATCATCATTGTGAAACTTTAAATCCAGCTCTGTGAGGACTTCTGAAGCTGCTAGAGCAGATATTTACAGAGGATGGATTAGGAAGATAGCTCTTATTAAAACCAAGTCCTCATCATTTAACTGTCACTCTATTTAATCATCACTAAATGGACTCATTAAATTCCTCCTTTAAAGTGTTTCTCTTCAAACGCCTTGCACAGACGCACTGGCTAACCCATATTTAAACACACACACACACACACACACACACACACACACACACACACACACACACACACACACACACACACACACACACACACACACACACACACACAGCACTGACACGGCCTATTGAAAATACTCAAATGTAATTTATAAACTTTCTAATGCGTCCAGGACATGTGATGCAGTTAATTCTCCAAGAAGGATTAGTCATGTGCGTCCCTGAGTAAAATGTGTGTGTGTGTGTGTTCAGTGTAAATGACCATGGGGGTATGCCCCAGTAAAAAGTAAACCACCTAGTAGGACTGTAAACCCAGATTTAACCCTGAATTTACCTCAATAACCAAGAATCCTGCTTCGTAGTAAGAACCCCAGACTCCAGTGTTTACAGAGACGCTTTTGGCTCTGTTACTACTAATGCCGGCTCGGTGGCGGAACAACTTTGCGGCCCATTCCAACTCTGTGCTCTGTACAGTTACAGTCCTGCCTTGAAAAGCGTTCTGAATGGGCTTCAGAGAGATAGAGATAAGGTTGAAAATTGATGAACCATCCCTTTAACTATAGTAGAATAGAATAATAGCAGAATAATCAGGTAACAAATGACAGATTTACAGATTGTCCAACAATGACTTTTTCATCAGCACCAGCACTCCTTTGCATGTGGTGCAAATTAGCAAAATGTAGAATGTTAATATGCTAATTAAAAAGCTGGAAATGATTAATATTATACATGCTTAACATGAGTATATTAGCATTTCATTGTGAGCATGTAAGCATTTAGCTTTAAGTGCTGCTGTGTATAAGTACAGTCCCACAGAACTGCCAGATTGACTCTTTTTGATGCACAAGTGCCATAGTTTGGATTGAAGTGCTATTTAAAGTGCATTTTTGAAATAAATGTCTGTCTTTAAATAATGTAGTCAGAGAGTATATTATAAAATCAGAGGTCTCCTGTCCTCCTCTTCTCACCTTCTCAGCTCTCCTAAAATATTTTTACTTTATTCAAACCTCTCCTCCCATCATCCCTGTTCCTCCTCGTTTTAGTCCATCGCCTCTCCTTTCTCTCTGAGCCGAATAGGGTTGTTGGTGGTTAATAGATTTAGCCACTATACTGGTGGAGAGACAATGAGAGAACCATCAATTTATCCGCCGTTTAACCGCTCCAATCTAACCTCCGTAGACCTGCACGCTGAAACTCATTTCTGTGTTTCCTCGCCATTCTGAAAAGCTATCATCTCGCTAATCTTGGGCTTTCAATTCGCCAGGGGGACTGAGGGGGGAGTCAGACCAATCCTGGATCTGGGAGATGATCTGTTAGCCTGGCGTAAATGTTTATAACGCGGAGCAATCTCCAGGGTTTATACGTTGATGCACATGCACACAAGCACGACCAGGCAAACACACACACACACACACTTCCTTTTTCCCCTTCTTGTGTCTCTGTCTCTTTTTCTCTTTTGCCCTTTCTCTCCGGGGGCATTTATAGGGATGTGAAAGCTGTTATTGGGCAGGTCAGTGAAGTGGAACTGTCAGATAATAGGCTAGTTACCGTGGCAGTGCATGAATGAGGGATGGAACGAAGGAGGGAGACGGAGGGAATAGAAACGCTCGACTCTCGCCTTAATCAGAAGGTAAACTGGAAATCTGGGGAGTTTAGACTCCCTGCTGAAACAGATAGAGGGGGAGGAGGAAAAGCGGGAAGAAAAAAGTGAGTGAGGCAGATAGAGGATGACAAATGGGAGGGAAATGTGAATGAAGCAGAGATAAAGATACACAGAGACAGAGAGAGAGAGAGATAGCTTATTACCATTCGCAGGGAGCCAGGTGTTTATTTCTCTATTTGTAAGTGCCAGCTTCATCAGCCAGAGTTCAACAGGAGCAGGCGGAGCCGCGGCTGCATCAAGGTCAGACTAATCAGACAGCAAATAGGAGGGAAGACAGAAGAGGGAACACAAATTATGTAATGTATCCTCTGTGCTGCTCTCAACCCTCAATCCCTGCCACCTTCTATCTGCCTCTGGTGCTCCTCACCCCTCCTCTCCCTCCATCTCCCTCCCTCTGTGGTTGTCATGGGGAACAACTCTTCATACTGTCTCCCTCTTACTCTGATGGATACTGACAAAGTATGATCTGTAGAATGATGCTTGTTTGTATGTTTGTGTTCTATATGGGCCATTACCAACATTTGTGGAAAAAAAAACTCCCTGGTAACATCCTAAAAACAAATTGTGTTTTTTCCATAACACTTTATGCATATCACTTATAATATATAAGGTACACATTTGCAGAATTTTTACACTTCAGTTTCTGAATATTTTTCTTCATCTAAAATGCGTCACTGCCAAAACAAAAGTTTGATGAGAAAATGAAAAGGATATAATAAGCTTTGAAGATTTTGTTTACATTTTATTCAAATGTTTGTTTTTCTTTGGTGATGGCATAAAGTTGATCAGACTGATAACAAAGTTAGGGATTCATTATTTTTAACCTACATTAACCACCAAACAGCATCATAACATCCAAACCTAAGACTCAATATTCTTTATCTTTAAGAAAACATGTCATGTTTCTGCAGCGACTGCACATTTTTAGTGTAACATTAGCGATACGTTTTATTTGAATAATTCAATAAATCATAAAATGTGCACATATGCACCCGGCACATAAGAAATGAATGCTACTTGCTGCATGAAGCTGATATTCTTGTAATCTATCATTCATCACATGGACATTTTAAAACAAGTTAAATGTAACACATGCACAAATCACATGAGAGTCATGTTTTCTGCTTTAACACACGACTTCAATCAAGACTTTCCAGATTATTAAATTTGACTCACAAACCCCAAAACAGAGATTTCACTACAATAATGGGATTCATTTTATGGTTATGTTTAGAATTTGAAAAAAAATAGTAAAAAATGGAAATATACTGTATACATCTTTCAATAAAATCCCTAGACAGTTTTAATAATCTTATGGATACAGAGAGATGCAAAGGTGGGATGTGATCTTACAAAACAGGTAAGCTGTAGAGCACACATTTGGTGGAGACATCCGGCAGAATAAACGTACTAACCTGCATTTAAACTGGGTGTCCAGGCCTTGATACGTTTGTTTACTTTTTCTTTTGATATAATCTGGTTTGTCCCTCAACTGAATATTGTTTTTTTGTTTCTGATAATATATTTTCCAAAGGCAAACTAAATTCATTTAAAGCTCCTTGAGGAACTCCTGCTTGTGTTGGCAACCCCTGTCTGTGATTTTCATGAAAAAACTCATCCTGTTTTCTTTTCAAAGTCAAATGTATCTCTCACTGTGAATCTTTGCTGTGGAAAATGTAAAAAGCCTGTCTCTGCAGCATGCTTCAACTCCCTTCATCTCACTGCAGCAGTGGTTACAATATTAAAAATAGCTCTATAGAAATGATCAGTCCTGCAGCTGATGGTCTCTTTTGCCTTATCAGACTGTCTTAGGCCATATTGGAATGAATGTTGGTAGATTTCAAAGCACAGTTTTTCTTTTCGAATGATTGCATTGATAGGCTAAAAAAAATGACTTGTAAGCTTTGATACGATAAACAAACATCTGTATTATAACAGATCACAATACAATTCATTTATTTAATCATTATTTTCAATTATTCCCTTAACATAGTCCTTTACTGAGCTTACTATTAATAGGGTTAGAGAAAATGCCACTTTAGAGAAGACTCGAAGCCAAAACAAATAGACAGGGGCAATCTCAAACCTCCCGACATCAACGATGACACTGTTCGACCTCTTGTTAAAGCAGTGTTGTACCAGCAGCCCAAAAAGCAAATAAATAAACACAGGGCTCAAATAAACCTCTCAAAACAACCCATGTGCGATTTCACCTTCATGTATGAATCTTGGGGTGGTATGTAGAGTTATCTGTGTGCGTGTGTGGGTTCATATTAAGAACACACACACACACACACACGCACAAGTCTACGTGGTGTTGTAATAATCTGATTCTTTTGATCTCCCAGACTTGAAAAAGGCTCTCGACAGGCCTGTTCTCTAAACTGCTAATCTCTCAAAGGTATAGTGAAGAGGAGGAGAGGCAGGAGGAAGAAAGAAACAGGTAATGAGGAAGGAAATAGTGATTGTGAGCAGGAGGAGGATGCAGAGCGATGGTGGAGATCAGTGAGAAGGAGGCCAGACTGGTGGAGGAGACGGAGAGAGAGAAGAGCAGAAACGGGAAAATAAACGAGAGGAATAGCGATAAGAACTCTTGCGTTTGAACTTGAAGAGCTTAATTTGAAATGTCAGGGCTATACCTTCTCCCCCCTCCTCTCCCGTTATTCCTCCTCCCACCTCCTCCCTCCCTCTCTCTCCCCTCTGCTCAGGAGTCCCTGTTGTGCAGTAGTGTGGATTAAAATAATTAAACAGGCTCTGTTTTAATTAAGACAATAAAGCTGAGAGTCTCTAGGTAAGATCTGTGAGAGGGAGAGGACAGGGTAAAAAGAGAGTGAGTGAGGGAGGGAGGGAGGGGGGGGAGGTAAAGTGGTCTAACGAGAGAGGCATGTTGATAGGAGGTGCAGAGGGAGACGCATTATCTTCATTACTCATCTATCTTGTCTGTTTCTAGGCATGAGATTGCATTATCACTTTTTACCTAAGTATGTTTGCACTGGTCCTCCATGCACCAAAACCCCTGTGTATTTGTATGCATTTATATGTGTGTTTCTGTGTGTAGGAAAGGTGTTGAGGGCTGCTTGTTTATCGACTCAGGCCTGTATGTGAGTATGACTGTGTAAATGCATTTATATTGCTATTCCCCCCACCTTTGCAGCGTGCATGTTTGTGTGTATTGCGTGTGCATCTTTATTTCGTCCTCCTCTCAACCCGCTAATGAAATATTTATTTATTTCTCGGAGTGATGGCGCACGGTGGCGAGGAACTCAAATGAAATGTCATATCTCATTGTGTCTCCCCGAGAAGAGGAGGAGGGAGGAGAGAGAAGAGGAAGAGAATTGCTACTGAATTATATACCGAGCATTCAGAGGGGAGTGATTACAGGATGTGGAGTGAGGGGATATGAAGAGGAAGACTATGAAGAGAGGAGATGAAAAAAGTAATTCATCTAATATTAGTAATTGCAGTGTGTGTGCATCATGTTGCTTCTCCATCATATCATCAGCCTGTTTTTGAGCTTCACATGTTGAACTAAATTCATAGAAGTGAGCCCAAACTGGGTTGTAGCACAGCACATTTAGAAATACCAGAGGGACCCACTGCTGCTTATCTAGTAGTAGCTGTTATCATTGCACTCAGAGCATTAACACACACACACACACACAGACACACACACACACACACACACACACACACACACACACACACACACACACACACACACTGGGCCCTGCCACCAACCTGGAGGAGATTAGAACTTCTTAGTCTTGTCTCATCCCTACTTGCGTTGCATAAACATGCACAAACTACACACTCACACACCTGCACTGTTTCCAGACATTAGACTCTCCAGGGATCACCAAGGCATGCAATGCATGGCAGCAGAGGACAGCAGAGTACAAGACGGTTTCTTCCAGAAGTGCTAGCTTGTCCACTCGTAGCTTCCTGTCAAAACAGAACCAGCAAAAAGACACATAACTGACTGGGCCACAAATATAAGTAAAGCTCTCTGCAGCAATGGGAAAATTGTGCTAAATGTCTTAATCAACCTACAGTACTGTATCATTACTTCTGTATTTCAAAGGGTTTTGTGGATTTCCTCAACAACTGTGGTAAGAAGTGTCATCAAGTTCAGGCCTTCAGTATGAGAAGTCTGTGAATTTTAAATGAATTGTTATACATTTGTTTAAACAAGTTTTACTCTCTCGCCATCATCAGTTCAGATTTAATTTGTCCACTATGTTTAAGCATGACCAAACACCCACAATGAGATGACGATTCAGTTAGCCAAAACTATACTGTGCTCTCTTTTGTGCTTATTGGCAAATTTTTGTTTGCAAAAATCTTAGACCAAAGCCTTCTTTACACAGGATTAGTATTACCTGGGGACCTCTGGTAATTTGGGAATTACTTCCAACATCATTGTTTTGTCATTGCATTCCCACTGTAGTAAGTAATTTACTCAAAATGTCAGTAATTTACTCAAAATAACTGACATGTCTGGGGGGGGGGAACCCCCCCAAATTAATGAGGTGCTGATTCAGTCTTGATTACTATTATCGGAGGACCCCTGTGTTTACTGAAATACGGTAGGTAATTTTCCCTGTAATTTTTAATTTGACAAATTACAGACATGGTTTATATTCACAGGATTAATAACACAGACATCCTCTGCATTGACTACAAATTATAAGAAGTCCTGAAGGTAATAATAATCCTGTGCGAACAGAGTTTAAGAGGGTTACAATGTAGTAAGCATTATTCCTTTTTACCATCAACAGTATTGTCACTGAGAATGTATTAGCATGTTTATGTTTATGCTATACACACTGTTGTGCAGAAGTGAGGTGCCATCGTGCTGCTAGCATGGCTGTAGCATTAGATTCTAATCAATTTGACCAATAAAGAATTTAATTATACTCTTAATAGAGAAACTGTGTTTGGGGAATAATCAGATACTGAAGAGGCTATATTAATATCATAATAACAACCGACCGTTACATATGGATCTGTAAGAAAACATTGTGGTAATGGACTGAAAAGGCAATGGTTGTCAGCCAATCGTGAACAAGATAGTTGAGGGTTGACTTGCTAGCAGTAGTGCTAGCAGCCCCATTGATTAGGTGACCCACCCCTTGTAGAGCTTTACAGGCCCTCAAGTGTGTCTGTTCCCCTGAGAGTTCAACATGACCGTACTGTCTCTCTGAACCGTTCTCACGACCCCTTATGCCTGCGCTGCAGGTGCAAAAACACACTCAAAAACAAACAAACAAACTGTGAAAACAAACACAGGCTAATGACAGGACAGCTGCGCTCAGCTCACCAGGGTTCTCTCCATTAGTTAAAAGCTTCTTTATGACTTTCCCTTAAGGAGTGAACATGTGTCAGGGAGCGAGAGTGAGAGTATTAACACCTCAGCATCCAATATGGCACAAGTCTGAGTCAATTCTCCATCTGGTTTCAAAGAAAGCCAGAGACCTGCACATTTAAAGCTGCACTTAAAGAAGGAAACACATCAGGCACAGTGCACAGTTTACACCTGCTGGGAACAATGCGTGTTCTACATTTTAAAACCATTGCAGAATGGAATTGAATTCATTTATTTGATCCTTTCTATATGTCTCCATGTCGTTATCCTCTAATCATATATACTTAAGATAAAAAAGAAAAGGCACAAATTCAGAAATTATTTCCTTGGACAAAGTTGTTCACTCCACCTTGGGACATTATATATCAGTCTGAGCTCATCAATAAAATACTATATTTGGGGCCAATACACCAACCTGAAATTAAATTTGTGGGTAAGAATATTGCCTTGCTGTACTGGGGCCAGGGGCAAAAAAAAGAAACTGTCACACGCACAAACATTCAATAAGGTAATCCCATCATCCTCTACTGCAGGCCAACCCCAAATCTGTGCCAGTCAGTACACAAACTTCCTGAAGTTGAAGAAATTATTTTCAGAGAGATGTCGCTAAACCCCTTATTTGGTCTTTCATATTTATGCTAAGCATTTTGTCAGACATTTAAGAAAGTTTACATGAGTGGATTACTAAAGTGGCTCAGATTTGAATATGGTGTGAATAAAGAGCAACTGTGAGGTACTCACATGCTTTAATGTACGGACTACTGAGGGTAATTCAAGCATCTTCTTAATAAAACTTCTAGCATCCAGATATTCATCCTTGTCAACCTGGTATCACAGCTGTTCATCAGATGGTCAAGGAATAGGCACCAAGAAGTTTTTTGTTTCATTGCTGAAAAAGTGGTCGAGCGTTTTTAAAGTGGGAGAATGAAATATTTTTAGCAAGAAATGTTTCCTTACTGTTAGTGATGCTTTCAGTGTTTTCAGACTGTTTTCCTGTACTTCTTTTAGGGTCTGTGAGTCTGAAGACCTTTTGATATCACCCACAAACCTAAATCCCCAGGTTTAAAGTCTCACTTGTATGTAACGTTGGTCCTAGTTATTAGGTTAGTTAATTCAGTTATTCAGTTAGCCTATAGCTAGTTGTTTCATGCTAGAGGTCCAGATGCATGTCTCTTGTAATTTCCCTGAAAACCTTTTTTGTCATTTTTATTGAAATCACCATCCCAGGTAAATTCTACAACTGAAAAGACAAAAAATCCATACATTTTGAAGTGTGAGAGATTGAAATACCTGTTCCTGCTGTTCAGTAGAACATAGTGCAGAGCGTTGTTTTCTGTTTGATGACATATGCTTGTGTCTGCCTCTTATCTCATGAATAAAGGGAAGTTAGAATGATACAACGCAGAAGTCTAGTGTGTGAGGAAAAGGCTACAGAGACTGTAATAGCAGCAGGCGTGTGGGAGTGTTTAATGGAGAGTGGAGTAATTTGCGCTTTTTAATGATGATTAGAGGAGGAAATTGGCTCAGATTTACAGTGTCACTCACCACTGAGACAGAGGAGGGAGAAAATAGAATAAAGGCCTCTAAATTGTCTGATACTCGTAAGGGTGTGTGTGTGCATATGTGTGTCTGTGAACAGGTGTGAGACAGAGAGAGAGACCCGTAACGTACGACTGACCCCCCTCACAACACCCATCCACCCACACACCTCCACTTTCAGAGGAAATGTATCACTTAAACCAACTGCAGCTCAGCTCACAGAACCTAATGAATCTGGACTCAATTTTACGCCTAGCTGCTCTTCCTACTGACACACACACACGCACACGCACACACACTCCCTCCCTCTCACCTCTCTCACACTTAAATACTCATGCAGTCTTACCTGTAGCTGGGTGGTAGTCTTTATAACATAAAGAGGAAATTGGAAAAGTGCGGTTGAGGCACTGATTGGCAGAAGACTTTTCTCCTCTAATCAACACTTTATTCTCCGTTTGACCTCTCCATTATCCAATCAAAACCTATGGACATACAACTCTTTCTCTTTGCACCCATTGATCTCTTCCTTTTCAATCTCTTATTTGAAACTGTTTTTCCTGCTGACTGCTGTATAATACACTGTAGAGGAAACTAAGGAGTTCGTTTTGGGTTTAGGGCCTGTGTCTACTGAGGGTGCATTTTGCGCTGATAACGCCCACTACCTCAGCCCTTCTCACCAGCACTCATTGTTGTTAGTGAGCTTCTGCTCCCCTCTGTGGTGACCGAGGTCAGTTTTAATAGCTGCATGTGCTTGATATTTTTCTTTATTGGAGGAGATATCAAAAGGAAAACATAAAAACAATGTAAATAAATCTATAATTTTTTACTTGTTTTAGCTCAACCTATATCATTTGTTCTTCTTAAAGGTGAACAGTTTAGCTCAACATAAAATATTTCTTGCTTACTTTACACCTTGAAGTCCACAATTTTCCTATTTTATCATTTCCACGTTAGTTGTAAATGCATTTTGATAGAAATGTGTAATGATAATGAAAAAATCAAAAAATGTGACTTAAGGTAAGACTGCTATATAACTAAGATTTACTAACATGGTTAGCAGTTCGTAGGAAGCCTGTAGTTCAGGCTTTGTCCATCAAGCTCCCAAATACACATACAGGCTATGTGTATTAATACAACATCAAGTCAATGAATCACAAACATAATATGTTGATGTGTGCAGCAATTAAAATGCTGTATTTTTGGGCTTTTTGACGTTATTTTGAGGATAGAGTAGGAATCCAGGCAGAGAAAGTGGGGAATGACATGCGGGAAAGGAGCCACAGTCCTGACTTGAACTGTGGCTGCCCGCTTCAAGGACTAGTCTCTACGTACATGGGGCGCAACTTAATGGCCAGGCCAATCTGCGCCAAGTGGTACGGCTTTCTGATTTGGACTAAGCTTGTTAAACTCACCAAATTTTGTCAGCTTAGGTTAACAGAATCTGTCTAGAAAGACCGAATCTGTAGGCAAATGACATGATTTTGGGTGTCAAAAAGTTTGCTGTTGGTCAACATGAAAACATCTAGTGTAGAGAACAAAAGTGGCTGTAACACAACACTTCAACGCACCAATCATTCAGAATGGTTTCAGCTCTTTTATTAATCTCCATCATCAATCCACTCTCATCTCTTAACTCCATCTCCAGTCTCGCATCTCTCGTTGCAAGTCAAACTGTTAAACAGTCGACCTGCAACACACAGAAAAGGAAGTTATGGCCAGATATCCTTTATTGCAGTTTCTCTCAGAGCATGTATTGCCATCAGATGTTAGCCGAGGGGTTTAGAAATTGTACTGGTTTTGTCTCTTCACTAGATCAACATCCTCCAGTTTTTGAACAACTGTCAAAATTTTAAATGTGGGCGATTGAGAGTTTTACAACGTTTCTCTTCCAAAGCATTTTGATTATTTTTTCCGAGTATGTGTAACCTTTTTAAATGTTTAGAGCGAATATCCCTGGACAAAACTCTTCACATTTATGAAAACAAGCTGAACTGGACGCCCACCTGCACTGAGACCTCTGTGAGTTTTGAGTGAAAAGCTCTTCAAAGTGGTTAAAAAAATTGACATTTACTATGAAATCACTCAAACTACTTTGATCATCAATGACAACTTCAGAGGAGAGCGACCGTTAAAATATGAGATTGTTATTGTTCACACAAACCTCCCAAAAGATATGTCTCTCAAACACACGCACACACACACGCACACGCACACACACACACACACGCACATGCACACACATACACACACACACACACACACACACACACACACACAATCAGGTCACATACATTCTGTAATTCTGCAGATGAGCTGTGCAGCCGCAATATGCATTTCTCTATTAAGATATGTAAATTCATAATCTCTCAAAAGCCCGTTTTTACATCCATTTCTCTCGGTCATTCAACCAGGCCTCGTTCTCTCCTTCTGTCGAGCGTTCTTTCTCTGTTTTAAACATCTTCTGTCTCGTGGTTTTTGTGTCCGTCGGTCTGCTCTGTCACCTCCTGCCATGCGAACACGAAACGCCACTGACAGACCCGTCTCGTCCCTAAAGGCCAATTGTCAGCCATAATTACCATCAGAGACTGAGACGTTGAAAAGACAGATTAGATTAGAACATGTTTCATTTTTTTTACTTCTCTTCTTCTTGCAATGTTCCTGTGCGCTCCTTAGTTTTTTTTCTCATAATTAAAGAATTAAAGAAGAAAGATAGAAATTGAACAAAATTAGGGAAAGAAAAATTCGCAAGAGAATAAATATTAAGGCCCCAACTCACAATAACTTGGTTAATTTGTTAATTATTCTCACTACATAATCTGTATTTTTTGAATTATCATAAAATAACAAAAAAGGCCTCCTTACATTTACCTAGAGTCCATGGTGGGATGGCATCTTTAAAAACTCTTGTTTAGTCCTAACAAGTCAAAGTGTGTCAGTCACTCAGATTTAACATAATGAAAACGTCATCAAGTGTCCCCTTGTCTGTTGTTAACATACCACACATGTGGTTATGGCACTCATGGTTTAGCCAATTGTGTACATGAACACAAGGTTTAGGAAGTACTTTATTGGCCTGAATAAAAAACAGAATAAAAGTTCCTTTTAACACACCTGAAAAAAGGGTTGTCTTATATTCGGGGTCTTGACTTTTAAATGCCAATATAAACTTATAACAATAAACAGAATCCGTTATCTCTATAGCGAGTTTACAGCTCATGACTGAGGCCAGCTGTCACTCATAGTGTGCCAGGGGGAGACACGATGATTGTAGGTTTAGTAAGCCGACAACTGAGGCAGGGTAATGATGCCAATTCTAAGTCAATCATTATTAATGCAACTTTTTATTCACATAAGATTGCCTTCTAAGATCGATAAACTAGTGCAGGGTTTTCCCAAACTTTTCAGCTTGCGACCCCCAAAATAAGGTTGTCAAAGACTCTGGACCCCAACTCTCCATGAAGGTGGTTAAGGTATATGTCACGTAGTGCACAGCTGAGCCCTGGCACTAATAGGCCTACCCAAACACTGGTAACGCAGAAGAACAACACAAACAAATACAACAGCCCAAAAACCATATAGAAATGTTTTATAATTCTATATAATTTTGAGAAGGGGGGGGTCGTCCTGTTTAAGGGCTGTCTTATAATCAGGCCAGTACGGCATATCTCCAGTTTAAGTTTACTAAACAAACATACAGACTCACACATTTATTGATTGGCTGGGCAAACCTTCCACAAACCTCCCCTCCTCCAGCAAACACACACACACACATCTAAACACTCTTACACTCCAATACAACAAGCGTACAGTGAGACTGTGTCTGACAGAGTGAAAGTAAAGCTTGATTTGGTTCTTTGGCACCCCAGAGTTTGGATCCTGTCCTCGCTCTTTTGATATCATCTGCCAACTCAGCCTTAAACACAACCGTGCACACACGCGCACAAACGCACACACACACACACCTACACACACTCACACACACAGAGCATGCCAACTGTTACACCATCAGAGCCAAAATGACCATGTGTTGTTGTATCCTTCTAATGTTTCCATCATAAGAGCACTTGATCACTTCTCCATGACTCAACACACTTTCTCTCCTGGTCTAATAAGCTCAGATCAATAGAGGCTTACATCGTTAAAATGCAGCAGGACAATCTTTTCACACGGATACGCACACGCGCACGCGCACACGCACACACACACACACACACACACACACACACACACACACACACACACACACACACACACACTTAATGCCCAGCAACACACATCCTAGAATCGACACAATAATTGAAATATTTTCAACATGATTAGGTCTGGCCTGCTGCCTGGGTCGGTTGCTAGGGCCCTGTTCCCTGGTTGCTAGGGGGAGTAAATCATCTGGCATTATTTGATTTCTGTTCCAGATATGAAACCGTTACCGCCACGATTAAATGTCTCACAGCTTAGACACCTTGAGGGGGGGAAAAAAAACCGAGGAAGAGAAAAGGTAGAGCGAGAGCGAGGGAGAGATTTAGTTGATGAGGGGGAGGAAGAGGGGAGGCACAGAGGGAGAATGAGAGGCCCCTCCTGAGAAAAAAATATGACAAAAGGTGAAAATGAAAAAACTGAAATACAGAAATAAATAGTGTATGTGTGTGAGAGACAGTAACAGGGTAATAGGGAGGAAATGTTCTCCTACACTTCTACGTCTCAGTTGGCTGTTCTGTCCTCATGACGACTGACAGGTTAGTGTGTTTGTGTGTGAAAATAGCATGTTTAAACTAGCATGCATGTACAGTTACAAGTTGTGTGTATGCAGTAGAGTTGTTGGCACTATGTTGATATAGAGACATGTGCATAGTGATGGTGAGGGCGCAGGGAGCCGCCCACACATGGGATCTGTAGGCATTTTTCTCAAATGTTTATAAAACACAGATTGAACCCAGTTCTCCCCAAAGAACACACGGACACTCGTACACATGAGAGATGTCACAGAGGAGAGAAACGATAGCGTGATGGAGAAGACTGTCATTGTGAAGGTATGGTTTTTATGTTTTAGTTATTGTATGTGCAAACCAGGTGTGTTGTGATAAAAATAAATAAATAGGAATAACTTATTTAAAAAGTCACATGTAAAATGTTCTTTTGTTGTAGAAAGGTTTTAGCTGTAATCTCAAGTCTGGCGGTGGCGGTGAAAATGACGAGCTCAAGCAAGCTTCGCAACCAAAACCATTTTTCCCCTAACCCTGAAAAGGGTAAACTCCAGTCTATGCTGCCAAATACAACACACTTCACACCCACTAACCCCGACCAACTCCATGCTACGTCAGCACCAAACAGAGATGTATTGCTTTATTCACTCATGTTTCTTCCGGACAAAATTTAAGCTGGGATCGTACTCGCCATCACAAGATTTCAAAGAGACAGTGTTATTTGTGGTGTATGTACACATTTTAATTATGTTGTCTGTTTGTCTCCTTGTTTCACGGTGGCACAGTTTGTGTTGACCTCTCAGCTCTGTCTGATAGGATTACAGCAGTAAGAGCTTGTATTTGTATGTAGCTATCTGCAGCTGCCTCCCCCACTTTGTGTGGATGTGTGTGTGTGTGTGTGTGTGTGTGTGTGTGTGTCCCTAACTGAGCAGTAACTGTGCAGTAATATAAAGCTACTTGAACACGCTGTCAGATGAAGAGATGAAATGACTGTGTTCCACTCACAGCTCTCCACATGAAGAGCCCCCACACTGTTTTATGTCAAGCACCACAAATAGTTGTGTGTTTGATCACGGACCCCCTTTTCATAAGTTTGTGTCCTTACCCCACATTCAAAATGTCACTGACTGGGCTGATGGGCGGCTGTGTTTTGACCAGTTGAAACCAGAACAGTTGAGAGTGAGAGGCTCTGATTTGAACAGTTTAGTGGTCGAGTACAGTCCAGTGTTTTAACAGCAGCAGTACAGCCTAATGATACAAAATCACATGAAACTGCAAGTATGCATCCATTTGTCAAGACCATATTAAAGAAATAAAAACTTTGACAATGAGATTATTTGTTTGAAAAATTAAATGTAAAGAATCAAGGAAGCATACTTGGTTCACGATCTCCAGCGACTACACTATTATTGGGTCAACTTTTCTCTTCTGACGGGCTTGTTAACCTCCCGACTCTTCATGCAAACACTGATATGAAAGCATTTTTGATTATGGAAGGAAATTCAAAACATTGGAGAGAGCTCTCGCCCACCCCTTCCTCCATAGAGTCGATGTGCACACAGGTTGCCATATCGCAGACACGGAAGCTCCGGTGTTTAACCAACTCTGTATTTCGAAACCGTTCTGTGTTCTAACCTTTTTCCATTTTGTAATAGTATCTCTAATATTTATCCTAGTTTTACCACGTTTCTGGTCGTGGAGCTCATTAGAAAAATGGCAAATCTTTTTAGGTCAGGTAGAATCAGTTCATCTGAATCATCTGAACCAGTCACTTGCCCGCTTTGATTGCTGCAACACCTGTTGGTTTGTCGTGATAACTGGTCTCATATCTGGTAAACCGAGGGGCATCGGCTGTGTGGGGGGCTCTTAAAAGCACCTGCCGTCTCTGGTCAAAACAAATACAGACCATTCCAGACCGGAATTGGAAAAGAAGGAGGATATACTGACTGCTGCATTGTTGTCAGAGTAACCATAGCAGGTTTCCTTAACGTCTGATGATATACTGTACGTATGTTGTTTTATGATTCAATTCAGTAGATATCTTACATATTGCTCCTTTAAAAATATAATGTACATTTTTGTCTACCACCCGCCCCCCAACCCATTCCCAAGGAAACTTTGCTATACTCAAACAAATGAAGAACCCTTTTTCTTAATAAACTTGCACACTATAATGAATATAACTACATTACATTAAACTGGTTTAACTTATATAGTTTGCACTTAAAACAATGATGTTTAGCTTTGAAAAACAGTGTGAGATTGAAGAGCAAGACCTTTTCTCTTCACAACAATCATTTAGACTGGAGAAGCACACAACACTTGACACACACTGGACCCATAAACAGAGCAGAAAGATAAGTTTTGAGTAGTGTGTTTGGTGCAGTCGTGATATTGACAATTAAACAGCAGCAGTGCTATACAAAGTGTCTCATCAGACTCCCCTCCATTAATGTGATTTTAGTCACACTTTAGGGGGAGTAAGCTTGCTGCAGTGAAAGGATCATGGGAGGTTTCTGTCGGAAACTACACTTCTGTAATTGCCTTAAATCTGTTTCTTCCTTAAACCAGTCAATATCCTTGCGTGTGTGTGTCTCTGTTTGCGTGTGTGTGTATGTCTGTGTTTGTGTGTTCTACTGGTCAATAAAGCGTGTGCTGGGAGGCAATTGGTTGTTTTTCCTCAACTTGACACGTCAAATGCAGTCACACTTCAGTTAAACACACAAAGGCAAGCTCACACAAGGATGCACATACACACACACAGTATGTGGCTATTGGGTAAATGGTATTGATTGTGTCCTGTTTTCAACTTATTCTCCCTCCTAACCCCTTCACACTCGGTGAAGAGTGTGTGGAGTCTCTTTATTCAGCCTCACATACAAACACAAACATTTATTCATAAGTGCAAACAGAGTTACACAAACCACTAATGTAAATGCTGTGTTTACACCCCAATAAAAAATAGACTATGGAACATTTCCACTGATGACTTAAATCATTTAGTTTTAAATCCACTCTCACTGCATTTGAATCACTGCATTTGAATCTGTGAGCATGGTTCCTCTTACACATCATTATACGTGTAGTGCTGCAAGAGCAAATCAGAATGGCGTTCCAGGACTATTTTCTCCAAGTGAGGGAGGGAGGCAAATAGAATATTTGTAGTTTGCAATATCCAAAGTCAAATAAACTGGACTTGGGGGGTCAAGCGTGCTTGGGCACGGTAAAAAATGCCAGAAGTTAAAGCCAAAACAATCTTCCTTGCTAAATACCACTTAAGGTAATAAGAAATATAAAAGCAAAGGGAACAAAAATCCAAGATGATGTATCATGATGATTCAAAGTGTAATATGACAGAGTTAGACTTTGCACGAACACAGTTGTTTTTAGAGGCATGAGTGTGAGCTGTGAAACCTTCACAGCGTCCAAGAATAAATAATTAGTGCAGCTAGCGAAACAGAGGGGGGTGCAGAGATGTCATGATTTATGCCAGATTATGGACACACACACACACACTATACCACACGTGCATGCATATACATATTACATACATAAAAGCATGTGTGTGTGTGTGCCTTTTCCATAAATTAGATGTAAATTAACAGAGTAGTGATTCTTTCTGCCATTTTAAAGATAGAAGGTTTGTTGTTGAAGATTTTACAACATTTTTACACAAATTGACACTGTGGCACATGGGACAGTTAAATCTTGGCCTGTCAGTCCTCCACTTTGTTCCAGGCTAAAATATCTCACCCATTGGTTTGCCATAAAATTTGAACAAATATTCATTGTTCCCAGAGGATAAATCCTGTTGACTTTTGTACTCCCGATTTTTTTTTATTAGCAGCACCATGAGGTCTTTTTTATGTTTTAAACATTGGATGAGTCAAAAAATGTTTTTCAATGACATTCATGTACCTCTCAAGATTATTTGAAAGAACGTGTGTCATCAGTTGTAAATCTGGCAAAGGAAAAATGATCCTTTAATCATTGTTAAAGAAAAAAAAGCTCAGGAGCACCATCACACATAACTACACTCAATCTCTTTTATCAGTCCCCTGCAGAGTTCGTGACACGTACATGATGTGATGTTCAAAACCAGTTTAATGACCAGCAGAGAGTGTGTTACAGTTCAATAGTCATTTCTTTTAACATATATTTTAGCCTGTGTCCTGTTCTTTCTTTCCTGTGTCACATTTTCTTTTTTTTTGTCTTACTTCTCTCTTCTTTCTAATACACTTCTCCTCACCCCTCGCCCCCTTCAACCTGCCCCACCCACACCTCTCTAACTCATCTCAAGCAGACATCCAGACATTTGCGGACTCACATCTGGAAACAGCATTTAGCTCTGGTTGAGTCTCAGGAAGTTTTCACACTTCACGACTCATTAACCCGCAGACCTGCAGGCCTCTCAGGCAAGAGAAAGGGCAGCAGGGGGAGTGAGGGGAGTGAGGGGAGGAGGAAGTACACACAGATAGGAGGATGATGTGTTGGGTTCAAAACGGACAAGGGGGGTGATGAAGGAGGCATAACTTGAAACCAAGGAAAATTGAGCTCCAAAGCCAAGTAAAACTGAAAGTTGAATTAACATTAAAATTTCAAAATGTTCAATGTCTTTTTACCAAACCAGTTGAATGAAGTCACGTTTCCAAATGATTTACAAGTTAAGGTATGTTTGTGTAGAAAATATATCTTTGTTGGATTTAATTGGTTGGTGGTCATTTATAAACACTGGCTGACTTAACAACTGACAGGGGAAAAAGAAGATTTGAGTTAAAGACGTTAACATCAAAGAGGTGTGAAGAAGTCCAGAAAAACAGATTGGACTGAGGACAAGAACAAGGGGTGATAAAATAAAGCCTGGTTTGTGTGTTTTTGTGTGTGTGTGTGTGCATGCTGTCCAGGGTGTCTGTGTCCAGCCCTCTGTGAGTAATGTGTCTGTAAGTGGAGCTTTCCTAATGAAACACTTTTCCCCGAGTGATAATTACACCAGTAGAAAGCAAGGACACCTCCAGTCAATGTGTGAAACTTAGCTGACTAAAAAACAAAGTTCTAGTGTGTGTGTGTGTGTGTGTGTGTGTGTGTGTGTGTGTGTGTGTGTGTGTGTGTGGGAGACTTACTGTCAATTTTGGTTTAATCAGTGTTGGGCTATGGCAATATGTCATTTTAGTCCAAATACATTCATTTTTCCATAGTAATTCAAGAAAGTAAATTACTTCATTAAAGATGTTGTATACTGGAGCCACAAACAGTTTGCACAAGTGCAAGTTTTCTGTTGGAGTCAAAATCCAGATTTGTTTCAAACAGAATAAAAGCCACAAGCTGTAATGAACCGGCCCCTTGCATCTTTGTCCAAGATGTGGGATGTGTTGCAGCCCAAGGGGCGTTGAAAATGTGGGTTAGGTTGCAGCAATATGTTTTACTATGCACCATTCAATGTTACTATTATTATAACCCAGATGTATATATGTTCAAGCTGAGACAGCATACATGTTCATTTTAATTAACACAGTATACTGCACATTGGAGGTAGCACTAGTTTTTACCAGTAGGTGGCACTTTGGCTGTGACCAGGTTATAAAACGTAGGTTATTTTTGGACAGTACATTCATCAAACATGCAAAACATGAAGCCAATTTGACACTCTATGTGTGAGAGCTTTGTTTCCAATAGAAGCGACTATATATGACTAAAAATTATATGCATACCTGTGAAATTTGGAGCAGATCTAACATTGTATCCAAGAGTAGACACTGCATCTTTCCACAAGGTGAAATTATAAAAAATTAGGTGAAAAATTGGCATCTAGATGTTTTCAGGGGTGGAGCATGGTCCTACATGTGAAATTTGAAGCATATGAACCACATGTAAAAGAGCTACAAAAACGTCCTGTTATCTGGCAAGATGTGTCGAAAATGACGGAATTTGGAGTTGATTTGATAAGACCCCTCGGACGAGTTTTTTCTAATTTGTGTTACTTTAACAAGGAAGAGACAGAGACCCATGAGTACGATGCAAGCACGTTTTCTGTGTATTCCGTATAACAGGAAGTTGCACCACCTTTAAGTAAGAACCCCTCTCTAAGGAAGCATACTTAATTGGCACCACATTTCTTTTTACAAAGCTTAAAGAACATTTACACAATGAACCCTTTTTTTCCTTCTCTATTCCCAACAGTCTCAAAACCCCCAGCCGTTTAACTTTTAAGTTACAAATCCAGACGCTCTGGAGGACTTGACACACGCTCTGAAGCAGGTATAGTGTGTCTCTGTATGTTTGATAATGTTTCTGTCTCTGGTGGTGTAAGATGTGTGTGTTAGTGTAACATGGCTCTTGGGTTACAAAAGGTGTATTAGTTGGGGTCTGAGGTTGTGGATGAATTACTGTACGTACAGTGTGTGTGCAATTTCTGCTGACCTGTCCTTCATCATTGTGTATATTATAGGACCTGGGTGTTGTTGTGTTCTGCATAACAGTCCATCGTGTCTTCTCTGTATGGCCACACTGCAGTGATGGAAGAAGTATAGTTGTGTTGTTGGTTCTCTTTTACCAGCTTTTCTGACTTCCTGAATTTCCTGATGTTTGGCCAGTGAGGGAGCAGAGATGTCGATAGCTGTGGTATGGTGGTAAGCAGCTGTCTTTTCATGAGAGTTTGTGCAGGGGAGTAGCCGCTTTATAGAGGTGTGGTGTGGTATGTCATCAGTTACCGTAGCTACTGCATGCTAGGCCTACCCATTTGCCTGTGGGTACCTCGGGCTACTGGTAATATGTCTTTAAAGAGGTCACAGCTGCATAGCAGGCCGTTGTCAAACACAATTGTGTCTGGTATTCCATGACAGCTGAACATCTCCGTTAGAGCAGCAATGACTGTTGGCTGTGGCTACGTTGAGATGGGCTAACTCAATATAGGGTGAAAAGTAATCCACTACAAGCAGGTAGTTCTTTTTTCCCACAAGCATAAGTCAATCCCCTCCCTTTGCCAGGGTCTCTCTTGAACACTCAGCAATGGTTCTTTCTGTTTAGCCTTGTGCTGTGAATAGGTGTTACAGTTCTCAACCAGCCGTCTAATGTGTACAGACAGTCCTGGCCATCAGACAGACTGGCGGGCGGGCCTTGCCCTGCACTTGACAACACATTGGTGATGATTATGAAGGTCATTGAGAACTTCTTTTCTCATGCAGCTAGGTATCACGATTATTTGGCCTCTGAGAAGCAGTTGTCCTGCCGATGTGAGGGTTTCTTTTCCAGACTAGTATGGCCCCAGCTCTGGAGGAAGGCCATGTTTGTCCGGCCACTAGGCCTCAGAGTAGTTAATTAGCTCTGCACAGACGGGGTCAGCTTTCTGTTTCTCTCGAATCATTTTAATTCTCGCTTCTATTGCTTGAAGGCTTTGGATAACTGTGTCCTCAAACACTTTGACATCTGCCTCATCGTCTGTCTCCTCCTGTGTGAAGGTATGTTTCACAGGAGCCCTTGTTAATGTGTCTGCTGTTATCAAGCGTTTCCCTGGCACATGCACAATGTCCAACATGAACTTCTTCAGTTGCAGGCGAAACCTCAATACTCTTAATCTCAATGGGACCAACCTGGTTAAATAAAAAAATACAAAATAAAATGGCCCATCTCTACCTGGAACGTTAGTCCCAAATGATAGGATGATTTTTTGATCTGCACAGACTGTTTTTCAGTAGGCCTCTAAAGATGAACACGATCTGTTTCCATGTTCCTTTTTTCTGTTGTTGGCTCAGCACACCCCCAAGACCAAAAATGATAAGGCAGATACACACGTCTCCGCTTTTGATGAGCATGGGTTCAACAACCGTATTGAACTAAGTTCTGATTTTAGTCTCTGGAATGCCTCTTTCTGTGGAGAACCCCAGTACCTTTACACTCTATTTGCACCTCTGTAATGTCATGTACACCACAGGTTGACCTCCTTTTCTTTGCAAAGTGTCCCTTTTTGTGATATTTACTTCCCTCAGCATCACGAACGGCACAGCCCTTCCAGAGGTGTTTCCTCATATGTCCACATCTGGATTTAATGTTTTTAATCAGAATTTGTACAACTGCATCAGCTGTATAAAATGGACACAGCCAAGGTAATATCACTCATTGATTTTTTTGTTCGTTTTTGAAACCCCAAGATCAGCATTTTGGCTGTTACCATGACCCAGTCTCAATCAAAGAAGCTGTAAACCTAAGATTTTACAAGTTTAAGCCTTGATAGCCTAAATATGATTCAAACAGATGAGTTATACAAAATGTAACACCTACAGTTTTCATGACTAAATAAGAATGCTATAGAAACTAAAACAGTTTGTTTTGTACTAGGCTGTAAACATGTTTATTTCTGTCGTGTTGGGCATTTCAATTTGGGGCCAACTAGGGATTGACTTGCTTTTGGAGCCAGCCTCAAGTGGTCATTAAAGGAAATGCAGTTTTTGGCACTGCATTTGCTTCATTTTCAACCCTGGAGGATACAGTTTGGGAACAAGAGTATAGTTCATTTTAAACTCAAGTGAGCAGCCTTTTTGCCAGTTTCTAGTTATTTGCATATATATATATCGTACATACATCGTACGTAAGCTGACATTTTAAGCTTCATTATGGGTCCAGTAAGTTAGTGCAGTACTTCTCCCTGATGTGCATTTCTTTTTCTTTTTCAGCTGACATTTACATTAGCTGAAGGATCCGATATAATGCATTCACTTTCTATACACTTAATGTAACTCCAGGCTGCTTTCTGCCACAAGGGGTCAACAATAATATTATATTAACTTTGCCTCCCCTTCTCCCTTTTGGTTTGCTTTTCCCTTTTTCCGTTTCTGATTTCAATCAGTGTGGCATGGCTGAGTGACAGCCTCTGCTTTCGCTGCATGTCACAGTGGTTGAAATCTCACTGAGGGGCTTGATGCAGATAACCAGTGAAGATGTGGATAAGCAGTGATAGAGCTGGGGCTCAGATAGGGAGATGAGAGGGGACGGAAAAAGATGATTTTCTATGTGCATTGGAGACGCACAAACACACAAAAGACAGATATACCTGTGTGTCTTAAATGGAATTTGCAATAAATCTTGTATCACACTTCGACAGCCAAAGAATTTAGTTAAACAAATAAGACCTAGACTGGCAGAACAATTCAATTATTCTCCGTGGCTTTAATAAATGTTTGATATGCATTACATGGGAACTTTCTCAGTCAAATTTTACGATTTAACAGTCGGGGCTTTTCCCATTAATTCTCGACACACAAAGTTACAATTTGCACTCTGGGCGTTTATTAAATAAACATGAAAAAGTCTAACAAAATTATTTTTTGAGCAGGATAGGGAGGAGATTAGCGCACATGAGTAAAACAAAAGTTTCAACTAGCGGTGCGTTTATAATACAAACTCCTGGCATGTGCAAACTGGGATCTGCCAGATGAAGTATTTAATTCTTTGCTTTAATAGATTTACCGCCCTTTTGGAAATATGGAAAAGTCTGGGCTCCTTTAGCAAGAGCAGACTTTTCCACATGGTGTAAGCAAATCTCTGTTTGTCCTGCTCTCTCTGTTGATGAGATTTTAAGTCTTTTGTAATTTCTATAGACATCCATAATGTTTTCCCACTGGCAGATTTACAAACAGTAGCATCTGGAGACTCTGCTTAAGGGTGGCTTTAGTTGCCTGTTCAAAACTCTTTTAAAATTCAGGGATTACCAGCCTCTGGGATTTGGTACATGACTATCCATACCCTGTGCCTTACTGGCATCACGGCACACTTCTCCACAAAAATGATTCTGTTAAATTTCAATGCTTAGTCTCAAGTTAACAGCTTTTTATTCACTTTATCCCATTCCTCAAAGAAAACACATGAACACGTTGGAGACATTTAACCAAAGAACAATTCATTACATCATTTAAGACATACCTTGTAGCAAACCTTTGAATTCATTTTCGGAGGTATTCATGTTTATGGACGCGTGTGTGTATTGATTGGTGCATCCACTATAAGATAATGTCAGCATGGTCTTAGCACTTTTCATTGCCAGTAATTTAAATAAGGTTGTCAAAAATTACAGTTTTCAATTTAGGATGTATGATATTGTGTACTGGAAATGTACTGGCGAAGCACCCGGAAATGTCTTGTATTTGCCCTGAGTTTAGAAAACACTGAGACTTGAAACTTTCCATCATGAAAGTTTTTTTTAGATTATTTTTGTGCATTTATGTAAAAGTAAGACACAGACAGGAAGTGTGGGAGGTTGATACAAACAAAAAAGTCAATGGACAGTGCAGTTCTGTGGTATGCATCCTAAAGGGCAATTCTGTTATATTTAAGTTTGGACCTAATTTAGCATTTTTCTGCCATCAAAAAAATTTCAGATATGCTCAATTACCCTATATTTCACATATATGGAGAAATCATGTCCCAAAACTTAATGATGTGCTTGTTCATTATACTGTAATTGACATAAACATTTTTTTTTTTATTCCTGATCAAGTCCAACATGCTTTATACCACCTGCTCTGTTCATCTGCTGCCATATTTACTCGATGGCCTAGACCCAATGTGAGTGGAAAAGATTGTGCACTTGTGCATAAAAGTGTGATATTATTAGGATTTACCATTGGTCTTATGCTATTAGAAGTTTACACAACTTTTATACCTTCACATCCTCAAATTAACTGAAACAAGGTGTGGTAATGGCTGACAACACATTTTAATACAACAATAAAACCTAAAAAATAAATCAAACTAAGTGGTGGTGCTATCTCTACATTAATGATGGCTTTAGCTGGGCATTGGGGCTTTTGAAATGTATACAATCCACTGCATTCTGGAGTGTCTGCTGACAGAAACAAACAGTGACAGCTGTCTCATATGAAGGATCTTGGGTGAGCAGGTGCCAACAGGCCAAATGTGGGACAAAGAGTATATTTTTGGAGACAATGTGGGACATGTCTCTGCATTGCCAAGAGGAAGTTTATACATGAATATAATGTCCAAATAACCCTAAAAAGTCAACACTATTGAAGCCACTGGCTAATAAATATCAATATCACAAACAATGCTTTACCACAGCTTGATTTGGTTTCACACAGTATGCTGGTTGTGTATTTATTAACAGACGCAGGCACACACATCTGTAACTATGGCTTCTGCTTTTGTACATCCACAGGATTTTTGAGTCTGGAAAAAAAAGCGGAGCCACAGTCTGCTGACCTGTATGATTGCAATTGCTGCACAGTGTGGTGAACGTTATAGCTGTCACCTTATCTGTTGCCCAATCCTCTTTGGGTTTAAGGAGGAATGTAGGCATGTATCTATTCATCCATAGATCGACATTTCTCTTTATGAGCCAGGCGTTTCTTGTGATTCTCTCATGCAGTTTGTCTCTTTGAGTTGTACTACCCTCCATATGTGATTAAAAAAAAAACTTTAAGGGGATTGTCCTCCACCAGCTTCACCCAAGAGTAAATAATTTCACAGACACTGTTGTAGCTGCGTCTCCTTTCTTCGTCATAGTCCCCATAACATTCCACCAAAAAGTGCATCCCGGTAGCTTGTGTCTTTGTTTTCTGCCAGTCGGGGGTAATGTCTGCAACGAGGATGATGACAGGTTGGCAAGCCCTTGACCCCATGTGTGGGCTAAATTGATTGACATCAGACATAGGCGATGGTGATAGCCTTCTCTTCAACAGCAAATAGTAATGCTCTCTTCGCTATTCGCAGACGGTAAAGGTATTCACATGGCGAAGGGGTGTGTTGTTGCCACATACAGTTTATTGGAGGCGTTTCTGAGTGCAAATGTCCCTGAACTTACACGAGCCTGCTGGTGAAGAACATGTGGGATTTATTCATACTGATTACTTATTGATGTATGTATGTTTGCCGTCTGCATTTTTTTGCACATTCTAAATTTCATTGGTTAGACAGAATTGACAACATTTTATTCGCACTGTTAATAAATAAGGGCCCAGATTTTAGAAAAGCAACTGTCCTGCACTTTGGAAAACTACAGTCAATCAATTTGCACTTAACAAGTGATGAAATTGTAAACTAGCTTAGCCTGCCGTGCATGGCGAGCTATGTTTTATGGCTAATAAAATAACAATACATATGGGATATTTAAATTAAATAATTATATAACAACAGCAAGCAAAAGGCTATAAAACAGTCTGGGAAATATAAACACATACAAAATATTTCAATAAATAATAGGATGGATAGAGATTAAAACTTAAGCAAAGCAATGGACACCCACCTCTCCCACATATCGTACAATAGGGCAGAGAGGAGGGGCCAAAAACAAAGGAAGACGTGGCTGCAGGCTACATAAATAAATAAGACAAAACAGACAATTGCCAGGTAATTTTGTGTAATTATAACAAGACAAACAGTGAACTATGCAGGTGCATATTTGACCCTGTTACATTATGTACTTTTTTTTAAGTCACTACCATCAACTGCAAAAGTTTTTCCATACAAAAAGAAACATAACAAAGGGATCCCTCTAACAATGTACTGTCATGTTAGCCCGTCAGATCATCGGCTCTCTTTATATGTTAAAGAGACTGTGGTTCATCATAAATCATATTTTAAATCGCAGAAAAAAAGACAACCCACCCCAGAGCACCTTGTATCACAGAGTGTTAAACGACACACAGTGAGGACGCCAGCTTCCATTCACTGATTTAAATCTTAAAACGTAGTATTTGTCCGTATATGGCAATTTTGTTTTACTGAAGAAAACTGCTGTTAAAACTCGCATTGGTATATTTTAAGCTTAAAAAAGGTCGTGTCTGAGTTTTGCAGCCTCAGCCCACAGCTCAGAGGCCTCTCTCTCTCTGCAGCATGGAGTTCAGCTGCAGGTTCCAGTGAACTGATTTCAATTTGACAAATATTAAGTTCTTAAGTCTCCCTATCAGTGGGTCTCATTCACTAATATCTTCTTGAGATTTTTCTTAAATTTGTTCTTAAAAAAGTAAAAAAAAACATGCGTCAGTTTCATGATGTGTTCTTAAACAGCATAATTCTTCCCACCTGCGTTCTTATTGACGGATGTCATGTCCTCCTTAGGTGGAAGCTTGAGCGTGTTTTTTCCAATTAACATAGAAAAATGCCACTTTTATGCCCATATATGGGCATGGGACTGCAGGGCTGTGTCCACACAAACAGATCTCCTACTGGTTTAAAAAGTTAATTAGAAAGATAGAAAGAGATAGATAGAAAGTTGAGGGAAAATTAAAATCCTCAACAGAATGCAGTCTGAACGCCAAGTAACAAATACTGACAAAGTTGCTGATTTAATTACATTATATTTAGGAACGTCAGTAGTGGAGACAATCAGCTTATATCACTAGTGCAGACAGCGCTGTCATCAAAAACTATGTACATCACAGTGTAATCAAAAAAGGATGCACACCAGATTAAGTTAAATCAGAAAGAGAAAATAACTGGAAACAAAAAAAGGCAATGGCCATATCTCATATTATTTTTAAATGAATGTGATTTGGAAGAAACCTACATTTATTCTAACAGCTGACACTGTAAAATGATGACACGTTATTTGTCATTTTAATAGCTGTGTGTGTAAGGTAAGGTTTTTGTTGTTGTGAATTGTGTTTTATTACAATAATTCTTTAAGTTTATATTCATAATTTAACATTTTGCAATGAAGATCAAACATTGCATGATTGAAATAAAAGTTGACCATATTTAATTCACGTGTTTATACATTTTATTTCATTATATTGAAGTGCTAAATTGAGAAAACACAATTACCAATCATTTTGCACGGCTATATCAGTACTCGAGTGTTCTTAGAATTGGTTCTTAGCTAAGTTCAAATCCCAGATAATGTTTGAATCTTGATGAATATCAGAATCTTCTTGGGTCTGGTTTTTAAGAAGACATTTCTTCTGCAGAATAATTGGAGAGGGAGGCCCAGTGGGTCTATCTTTGTAAAAACCCACCCCATTTCTCTCACCAGTACACATTTGTTTTGACTGAAAGACCACAGAATCTTCTCAAAAAGATCTAAATTGAATTATTTTGTGCTAATGTGTAGATCAGATATGTTCCGGGATGGGCTTCCATTTCTTCTATTTTCAATGGCAACACAGCCCCTGAGCAAACGTGCTTACATATCACAGGGTTAAAGTGGAATGAAGGTATCCACACATTCTGTAACCTGCAACAGATAACATGCAAACGGGAGCATATGCAATGCTTTTGTGTAAAATGTTGTGCTTTGGTTTGCTGTAGACTTGGACTCTCAAAAAAACATGGAGCAATAAAATCAAATCTTCTCAGTCTTTTTTGTTTCTGTTTCACAATTCCCAAAGAAATGTCATGCTCTGCAAGATTTGCAAGTGACTTTGTCTTTGTGAGCAGAAGGTGTGACATGCTGTAAGTTCAATTTCTCGAGTATTCAGGAGAACCTATCCACATGTTTTGTAGCCTCTATACACTATTATATTTATCTTTTTTGGCTGTTTTTCGAAAATATGAACAAAGACAGGAACATGTGTTTGACATTGTATCCATGCTTGCAGATTTGACACTTTTAATGCGTGAAGAGCCATCTTTTGGGATAGGATAGGTTCACATTTTCTCAAGTCTGCCTTCTGTGGTTGTTACGATACCGGTATTGGAAACATACATGTGATACTAGCAAAATGTTATTGATACTTGTTTCAGTACCACAACAACTAAAAGTAATAATCTTATCCACCCAATATTGGTTGAATATTTGTTTTTAATTAGAATAATTGCAAGTAAACTCCAGCAAACTAACGTTACCAATGTATTTGTGCAAATTTAGACGGTGAGAAGATCTGTAGTGTCTTCAAAGTTTTGGTACATTTGATACGATGGAGATTGATACGTTTAAAAACACGTGGGAACAAATAATGTCAAAAAGTGTCTACAATTTTGACAACTTTAGTCTGCCATCTAACAATACCCAAATGTCCGTGTGTATACACACTTGGCAGTTTTTATTCTTCACGGCCCATAGCTGCTGCAAAGCCCCTTCTCAAGCTTTTTCAAATAACATAATGGAGATCAAGGCAGACAACTATACCTCCAATGAGACGGATGGTGTTGGAGGTTTCTGCCAATTGTTTCCCTCATCCCAAAGTTCCCATACTTATAGTGATATTGCAAGATCATACAGTCTTGAGCTGCTCTATGTTTTTGTTGTGATTTGGGCTAAATTACAAAAAATAGTGATTTACAACATCCAAAAAGTTTTTAAATTAACTGTATAATGAAATTATTGTTAAAGGACACATATTATTCTCCTTTTTCAACAAGTTTAAATAAGTCTCAGAGCTCCCCAAAACATGTCTGTGAAGTTTCTTGTTATAAATCCACTCCAATCCTGTATTTGATCATGCCTATAAACCCCTCTATGTCAACCCGGCTCAGAACAGGCTGTTTCTGTGTCTGTAGCTTTAAATGTGAGAGACCCCGTCCCTCTAGAAGGCCCTGGGTGGCTCTGGCTTTCTTGCACCATTTCCTATTGTTTACGGTGAGAAGGCAGACTCAGAGGGCAGAACAAACACCTATCTGTGGGAGTGTCGTTGTTTGGAACATATAGTGTATTATTTGTTTTTTGTCACAGGCTACAGAATAAAACTGTATTTTCTTCTATCTCTGACATTGAGTCTCTCACTCGAAGTCAAAGCGCACAATTTGTGCCTTTGCAAATAAAGCTGTCCGTCTTGATAAATGTGTTCATGAGTCAAGACATTTCTTTTCATTCTTTGAAGTACTTTTCTGAACACTACCCTCAGAATGATCAGTGGAGACATTTCAAGTTATTTTCATATCCTGAAGACAGAAATGGAAAAAGACATTCATAACTGCCATACAAACAGCATTTACCTGAAAATATACACTTGTGCTGCATCCGCCATGCATTCAGCTCAGCTAAAGATGATGACTAAAAAAATGTTGTGTCTCGGTCTCAGACTGGGCAAACTCTGGATTTTAAAATAAGACCAGTCAAGACCACCACTGACTGGCTATTTTCCCACGTCATTACTGTGGTTAGAAGGAAAATGCCCCCTTCTAAAAGAACAAATAACTTATTATCCCCCGGTTACGGCGCAACCTTCCCGGTGTTACGGTCTAAGTGAGGGACATGCCTGCTGCACACAAGCCGATGATTTTTCAGTGATATTTAGGGTCTTGGTCTTATCTTGGTCTAGCCCTGCCTTGGTCTTGGTCTTGACTCGGTCTCGATCCCTTAATGTCTCTGGTCTCGGGTATGTCTTGGTCTCGGTTAGTAGTGTGGTCTTGACTGCACCACTAGTTATAGATACATACTTCTACTTCACTTAAATTCAAAGTAAAAAAGGAACCTACATTTTGTTAGACAACTCTTTTGGCAGCTAAACTTAAAATGTATACAAATTCTTGAACATTTTTTGATTTGATACATTTGGATACCACAGATCTTAACCAAAAGCTCGCGTGAGAAGAAAGAGATAGAGTACTGTCTAAATTGCACAAATACTAAATTGCACAAATACTAGCATTTGGGTCGCAGTAGCTCAGTCCGTAGGGACTTGGGTTGGGAACCGGAGGGTCGCCGGTTCAAGTCCCGATGCGGACCAAAATATGGAAGTTGGTCTGGTAGCTGGAGAGGTGCCAGACCACTTCTCGAGCACTGCCGAGGTGCCCTTGAGCAAGGCACCGAACCCCCACCAGCTCAGGGGGCGCCTCCCAAGGGGCTGCCACCGCACTCTGACATCTCTCCATTAATGCATGTCCACAGGTCTCGTTGTGCATGTGTGTGATTCAGGCCTGTGTGTGTGAGAAGCATGTCTAAAAAATAACAGAGTGCGAACCACAATTTCCCCGTAGGGGATTAATAAAGTATATAAAAAAAAAAAAAAAAAAAAAAAAATGGTCAAAGCAGATATTGCATTTTTTTTAAATTTTAGAATAGTGTCAAAGTTTCTAAATCTGGTATTGTGATAATCACACTGAAATGATAACATCATTATAAAGTTTAAATTAGTAAGTATTGGTCGACTAAACATGCTGCTTGCAAATTATTGAAACCTTAATCCCATAAAATATTAGCCTACATATACTCAAGAACTGTAATTAATATTCATTTCTTTGCCATTTTTTAAAACTCTACTACAGATATCTGAATACTTTGGCAATCAGGGCCATTTGAATGTGCTGAATTGTGATACTGTATAGGCAGCATATTTGCTATAGATTATAATTGAATTCTTCAGTCTAATTTTCAAAACAGATTTAGTATCCCGCAGATTTTTCCTTTTGCTAATTACTTAAGGATCTTCCTCCACTTCTGTACATCATTTATTAAGTGATTACTAGCAGTTAAACAGCCATGAAACGTATACATTTAGTATTGATCACTATGTGATGAAATTGTGTTGGTGAGTTGTGTTGCTTGAATCTTTTGTCTGGACAAGTGTCTGTCACTTCTGTGCTTCAGTTAACCCCAATCAGCTGGTGCCAGACCTGTATTAAACACTTTGTCTCATACACTACAGATGAATAACACACACTATCTGTTCATGCGAGTGTGTGTTTAACTCTCTGATGCTGAATCGATGCAACACCTCAGGGAGGGCACTGTAGAGAGTAGGGGGAGAGATGGTGAGTGAGGATTTTTTTTTGGAGAGGTGTGTGCGCAGTAATACCCGCTCATTAGGCGCGCGCGAGGCTGCTGGTTAATGCATCTTGGACTGTCACGAGCGTGTGTACGACCCCGGGTAACACATAAATCACACGCGGAACCAACCGGCAGCGCGGCGAGCTGCATGCCCCTAACGCCGCTGATTTATCAACCAAATTACTGCGAGTCCTGCTCGGCCCTGCAACACTTTACCGAGGAAATCACCGACTAACCCCTGAGCGAACCGATTTATTGAAAAGCTGTCCCCCTCCACCTCCATGCCCCCCTCCCCTTTTTCTGTGTCACTCCACTCATCTCTCACTGACTTAATTAAAATCTATCCCGTTGGCTCGTTGGCATTTATTACAACCACTGGGCTAATGAAACAAAGAGCACGACAAAACCAAAGCTGCTTTGTGCCCATAAACGTTCATTACACTACACACACACACACACACACACACACACACACACACACACACACACACACGCACACACACACACACACACACACACACACTGAGTCTGACTGTAGCCTACTTATTGGCATTTAAACAAGGTGGGCTTATTAGGGAGTGTGTGTGTAAGCATCAAGAAAAACAAGCTTTGTAAAAAACAGATTAGCCTAAAAGTAACTTAAAGACAAAGAGTTTAACTAATTTGAATTAGTGCTGTTAGCGTTTGATGACTGAGATGTGAAAATCACAGAATTAACACATTTTTTAAATTGCATAGGCTAATCAAGTACTGTGTTATTCTTTTGAGCACACCGTAAAGCCACTGCAGTGTCTCCCTGTAGTCAGAGAGATGGAAAAGGACACCACTGCGCCCCTGAATGGCTCATTTCACTTTAAAGATAGAGTCAGTAGTTTTTTCCTAAAAACAAAAATATAGACTTATACAAAAGTAATGCTGCTTAATCATCACTTATGGGCCTCCATACATGTGTGTTTGTGACTGTGTCTGCAGAGACCCTGTTCTCTGCCTGTATTTTGAGGTTTTATGTGGTTGACTGGGGACATGTCTGGGCGGGGATGCGTTTCCCTCAGCCAATGACAGTGTGCGGGTGAGTTTGTAGAGGGCAAAGAAGAGAAAATAAAATAGTGAGTTGAAACGCCACACAGATAAAGCTTGTTCCAATTGGGTAACACCGGCAGTTAGCTTGTGTGAGCTAGCATGCTAAATTATCGGCTTTTCAATTTAAACGAACACGCTAATCCTGCAGTGGGCATGCACTTCTGGTGGCATTGAGCCCAGGAGGAGGTGCCCAGTTTGAATGTTGTGTTTACAAGCTGCATTGGACATTTCTACTGACTCTACCTTTAAATACTCTAAGACAGCTCCGTTAACAAGTCAAAAGTAATATCCACCTTGTGACATCAAACACTTTACAATTAACTGTTCCCCTTTAGCCGTTTCAAAACAGGAAGTACAATAGCCTTAGCTTAAGTACAAAAATTCAAAATATAAGTATAACAAACACTGTTTTGAAATGCAAAATAATGGAATATCAAACATAGGATTAAAAATGTGATTAATCCTGATTAAGTATTCAAATTCAACAATTAATGTGATTTTAAAACTAATAATCGTTTGACAGCCCTAATTTGAATATGTTACTTCTTCTTTGTTCTGACTAAAAACACAATGTGTATAAAAGTGAAATTATCTAAAAATGTCCTCAAGGCTTTGTTAAAACACCAAATATTTTAAGATCTTTTAATGAACACACGTGTTTTCTGTTGGCTGAAAAATTCAGAAAAGAGAAATCCAAGCAGACCTATAAGAAAGATGTAACAAGAAGCTCAGATATCCCAAACTAGTTTAATGTGCCGTTTGATTTCCAAAACCTGTGGTTTAATATCATGTTGATAAACAATACTTGTAAATACAAGTAGGTGTAAAGTGTTAAAAGTTTAGTGATCACATGCTTCTGAATGGACTGAGGCCTGAATGATTTGAAAGAATTCATTTGGGGGAAAAACTTTTATGTCTGAAAGGTATTTATGACCTCAATAATAAAAGTTTGACTAATTAATTAACATTAGGTCCACTTTTCCAGAGCTTCATCTACATCTCACGATCTTTAAAATGTAAGTTAGTGAGTTAAGCAAATTTCACTAACACAATGTTACAAGGTGCTTTACAGTTGTAATGAAACCATGCCAATGAGTGGGCCTGGGTTTGTGAATGTTTAAGGCCTATGTTTAAACAACAAAATCCCTGAGTATATTTAGGTCTGCATATCTGCATTAGCCTATACATACGCCATGATAAAAAAAACACATGAACATGAAACAACCTCAATGTTGTGAAGATGTAAAGTGCAAGATGTTGTCTGTTGTTTGGTTCATACACACTGTACAGTATATCTGCATATCTCTGGTTTTAACTTGAGCAAGTCTAACTGGATCTCCAGTGTGTGATGTTGGCTGCAGGCCTGTTCACTCCGGATCAAAGACGACTAAACCTCAGTGACAAAAGCTCCTCATTTACGCGCAAGAGGGGAGGTGATGGAGAGTCAGAGAGGGGAGATGGTGGTTGGGGAGGGGGGTTTGTAGCCTAATAGCTCCTTGAAATTAAGTTGATAATTAATTGTGCAAATGTGTTTCTATTAAATAAGAATATCACGTTTTGAAGAACTCAATTAACGTTAATTAATCTTGCTTCTAAATTGCGTCTTAATAAGACGCGTGCGTATTGGAGGACTTTCTATTCTTCTCATATTATTTCTCTGATTCTTTCTAACCTCCGGGGTCTTTTTTTTCTTCGCTCTTGGAGATTGGACAGCCATTGCACTCTCTCCTTCTCTCCTCTCCTTTCCTCTACTCTCTTTTTCTTGCCTCCTCTTGAGAAATGGAAATGGGGGATGGAGACGGGGAATGTGGAAGGTGCTAAATTAGCTGGCTGATCCGCGCTCATTGCCGCATACACATCCCCCTATTACCGCGCCCCGGCGCCGCTTAATATTCCGGGCATGGCGGGCGCGTCTAGATAGCAGATTTATCAAATGGGAAAATGAATGTATGATGATCAGTTAAATTGAAAATCAGCGCCCGGGTGACAGGCCGCGCTGACACCTCGGTAATTAGAAAGAAAAATGATGGCGTCCGAATGCATAATAGAGCAAAAACAATTTACGCAATCCCCCCACGCCGTAATGATCGCGCGCTCAAATTGAAAATTTCTCCCGCTTGAAATTGAATTCATAAAGTGTGATGCATGAGCGGCACGGACACAGCGGGAGGGCTGGACCGGGCCAGACTCTGGCCGGTTTGATCGATTCGTTTGTGTTGGTGCCACCTAAACATCCCCCTTTCTCTCCCCCACTTCCTCTCCCTCTCTTATAGTGACTCACCCTCATGCTCTCGGAGTTTACACAAGGTGTCATGTTGTATCCCTTAACTTCATTAATAGGCCTTTATGGGTGCTTATTTTACACAAGTTATTAACTATATTGATCGTAGTTTTGATTAAGACAAACACAGACATTTTATCCCCCCTTGGTCTTAGGAAAATGCCATATTTATCTAGTTTTGATATGTAAACTGCAGTTTAATATTTCTTTAGTCTCTAAAACTTAAACAATGTACAAAAAGGTCTAAAATCATATGATGGTTTACTGAAAGTGGTCTCAAGAGATGATCTTGGAAAGTAATCTGTTAAAGTTTAATGTTGGGGTGAAGGTCATTTTGTCATTGTCTATAGACATAACATTTCCCTCAGTATAAGGTTGAAGAAGAAAAATCTTAACAAATAGCCTATATAAGCTATTTTAGGATAGTTTGGAGATGTGGGCCAATATTCCGATATAAGATCATTTCCACCCACATGCCTTCCTTGCCTTGAACCTAAAGTGGTTTAAAGTGCCTGAAAAGGATCAGATGTTGCATCTGATGATATGATGGCCCACCTGAAAGTCAATGGCTATTGTCAGTAGGCATACATCGTCATTAATCAAAACATATGGAGGCTTTTATAGGCTCCTATGTCTCCTCATACACTGAAAGGCCTTCCTGAAAGGGGAACAGACCTGTTTTTTCTAATTAATCACACTCTTGAAACCAACCGATTATAATGAAGCGTTTCGCCCTCCAAAAAAAGAGAGAATAAAAGTAGAAATTTCACAGAGCGCGCGCGGAATGAACGATTTAATGTGATTGTTTCGGTCGAAGGGGACGTTTCCTGAGGCCTTATGGGAAAATAATGTCCTTATGAATTAAATAATAGGGTTATTACTTTCATTGATTTTAGCTGTCTGGGAATTTAGTGTTGAGCTCGGGTCTTAACCCATCATTCTCCTCCTCCTCGTGCTGTTTTTCCCTCTCGCTCCCTCGTCGTGCTCTTGTCTAATTATTTTCCTATAAGCCCCCCGCTTCCTTCAACGCAAATAGCAGAGTCACCGAGCGAAAATTATGTAAATATTATTAAAGGGACTCAGGCACGGAAATTCATTTTAGGTCGGCGCAGCAGAGTAAAGCTCTGTCCCTCGGATCCGCCTCAATTTATTTGCAAATAAAGGCGAGGTGACCGGGAGGGATCAGGGATATTTAGCCGGCCTGTCAACAAGACTGCTCCGCACGCTGCCTCGCCAGAATTAATGGTTTTAATAATTGGGATTTCAGTTTCCGGGGAATTGGTGGCGTTTACACTTCATAAGCTAAACACACTCTTTCTTAAACGTGGCGCGCACACACCCAGCCTGTGCACGTGGGTCACACACCTGCACATTTAAGAATCGGGCTTTTCTTCTGCTCCTAATTCAGCCATTCTTCACTTTCTCTTTCTCCTGCCTTATTTTTACGAGCTCAGCCAACAATTGGTCAAAAATATTATTATTAATGCAAGCCTGGAACATCAGCCCCCCCCCCCCCCCTTGTCTCTCTCTCCCTCTCTCTTCCTCCTCTATATCTTTATCTGTCTCCCCCAGGGGGACTCACAGTCCTATTAGAACAAATGACGAGGGGCCCGGGCGCTTTTGTAAAAAGGCGCAGGCAGACGGGCGCGCGCCTGTCCTATTATGTGCGACACATGATCAATAGGGCGATAACGCAGCAACATCAATATAAGCGACAGAACAATGAGGGATATCATCGAACATCTATCTTAATATAGCCGACTACAAGGGCCGTCTGACAACCGCGGCAGCTCATGAAAATTCCGCCCCACGAATCAGGCACCATCTCATCCGCCTCCTCCTCGCGCTCAATAGACTATGCGCCCTCACGCGCTCCTCCCGCTTGCAAACACGCACACATCAACGCTGCAGCTGGCGAGGCTATTATTTTCCCATTTCAATTTGACACCCCTGCCTTTCATGCTAATTCTATTATTGTAGGAAGTTTATGTGATTCCATATCACTAGAAATCGGTAATGTCTAATAACCCTTTGGGCTGGAAGGAGGGGAAAAAAACTGCCTCGAGACCCGCGCGGCAGCCAGTGGGAAAATAATTACTTTCATATCAAAACTCAGCAGGAGGCGCAGGGTCCTATAGCCCGCGGCCACTAACCTCATTCCAGCTCGGCCTTTCAAATGAATAAATTTGTTAAAGCAATAAATACAAACAGCCAGACGGACTTAAAGCTGCAGCTCCTGCTCACTACACACAGGAAAAAGAGGATTTATCTGCTGCAACATGACAAAACTCCAGCAGCATGATCCAAGGTTCACCACACAGAAACCTCTTTCTTTTATCACCTAGTCCCCCTTTAATATGCTCCTGGAAGACAGGGATTCAATTTAAACAATAACTTTATTTATCAAAATGTGTACATATAAATATTTTCTCATTTTTACAATATCTGAGGAGTTTTGTTGTGTGAGATGTTTATTGTAGCCGACTTTTTCTTACAAGTTATTCATCAAAAAAGAGAGAAAGAACCTGCTTCTAAAAGGTGTTTATATGAGGACAGCCACAGTTTTTCTGTCTGCAACCATCTGGATTGATCACACATCATGATTAAAAAATAGATGAGAATTAAGTCTCCTGATTCCTGATATGTTTTCAAATGTCTCAGCAGAGCTTTGGGAATGTTTGACTATAGTCGGAGCCATGTTCCTGGTCCTTTGTTTATGTTTGCTCCTTGCAAAGTGTTAGTCCATATCGACATCCTCTCCATCTGTTCCGGGTGTTTCTTGACAGTCTGTGTTTGCCTCGAGACGCTCGGAGAGGTCTGGAGACGCTCGCTCCTCTCTTGTACTCTTCTCTTTTAGCTCTGAGGATTGGCAGCCGTTTGTCTGAACTTTCAGTCTCGACTCCACGCTAATGTCTCTGGACTGTGAGGAGCTCAGCATGTCCAGAGATGCACTGTTTGGCGAAGGAGAAACAGAGACTGTACCTCCACACTCTTCCACATCTGCTCCTTTCTCTCTATTGCTTATTTGAGTGTTGTGATTCTGTATGTTCTGCTCTGTATGATCCAAATTTAGAGGCTTAGAGACAAAGCCAGAGAGGTCAGAGGGAGCGGGGCTGCCTTCGCTCGGCACACACCTCTGTCCCAGCCTGTCCTGACCCAGTGGGGCCTTAAGGGCAGTTTGGGGCACTAGAAAACCCAAGGGCTGATGGGTAATGGGGTAAAGCAGAAAGTGACCTTTCCCCACCAGAGTTCTCTGACTGGGGAGTGAGGGGAAGTCTAGCAGAGGTTTACGTCTCGGCATTGTGTCAGAGAGGAGGCTCTCCACGCTGAAAGGGTTACGTTTCTGCAGGGTAGAGGACCTCGGGCCTCCAGGGCTGGAGCTTTGCGTGCTGCATGGAGAAACCTGCTCCGACTCTCCTGCAGTTCTTTGGTTTTGATGGTTTTGTAGTTGGCTGAAGTTGTGGTGTGTTTGGTCGCAGCTGGATTCCAGCAGGTGTCCACCTGCACCCTTCATTGCTGGCATTTCAATGTGAATAGTCTCGTTGACGCTCGACGGCTGCTGATCGCTGTCGTTGAACTGAGAAACACCACTGTCGCTCTCGGAGCCTCCAGGCGTGTGAAAGCTGTCCCCTGTGAGGAGTTTGTTTTGGGACTTCAGCAGCTTCCTCTCCTGTTTGCGTTTCTTCTTCTCGGCCCGCTCCTGATCCCTGCGTCGAATCTCCTCAGGGTCCATGGGCTCGCCACTGCACGTGGTCGGGTGGGAATTGTGAGCAGGCCGCCCAGGACCTTTCTTTGTATTCTCCTTTTTTCTCCATTTGGCACGGCGGTTCTGGAACCAGACCTGTGCAAACACAAACATACAAAAACATTAAATACACCCATATACAGGATGAAAAATTAGACAACAGTTAAAAACTCTCTCTTTATGTCAAAAAAGTGTTTGTTCAGAATATTGTTTTAGCAATTTGTCAGATTTCCTGCACAAATAAGATGGTTAATGGCTTAGTTGGTAACAATGCTTATCAATGTTGTTAATCATTTAAATACTTTTGAATATTTCCCTTGAAAAGGAAAACTCTAAACTGTACTCACTGTAAATCATATATTTACTGTTTTAGTTTTTGGAGGATAAAAATCTAATTATCAACATCACTGCGAGCCGGGAATAGAGATGCTTTTTTAATGTTTTTTGGTTTTTTTTACAAATTTCTGTCGTCATGATCATAAAAGAATAGCACTTAATCAAAACTCAGAATAATTGTCAGTTGTATAGTTAGTTGGGAAAATAAGATGATAAAACGTAATACATAACTTTAAGTGTTGACTTACAGTATCAGTACACTTTTCTATTCCCAAGTTGAACATCCCTACAATACCACCTCTAAGTAGACCATAATGTCCATAGCCGATTATGACAGAATTTTGGATGAAATCTATTGTACTTTAAAAGGATATTTCTGTTTATTTGGATAAATCTCCTTGATGAAGCTTGCGATTCTTGAGAAAGTTAAATTATTGAAGCATATTAGATGTGTCAGTCATTGTATGATAAGCAACTGCACACAACAACAGAGCTCCCACTCATGATAATAAATGAATGTTATAGATGATAGGCTATCAGATGCTAAGGACAAAACCATATTGCCTTCAAATCCAAACAAATTCCAAAAAGCCCTGTTACAAGTGAGCCTTTGTCCTCCCTGCCTGTCTGTGTGTTTTTACTGCAGATTTAAACACGTAGCCTAAAGAGAAGTGTAGGTTAAGAGGTCACAAAGGTGGAGCAGCAGATGCACACATGTGCTGGTGTTAATTACCAATGAGTCTGTCCGCCAATTATCTTTAATTGCACCGTAGCTTCAGCCATATCCCGCATGTGTGTATCCTTTCACACCCAGAACAGCGCTCTTATGGGGCTTAACACCGAGCCAACAGAGGGAGCTTCCCCCGCCTGAGAGCACTCGTGCCCGGCCTCTGGGTGCGCTCAGGGCCGCATGTTGGGCGTTGATAACGTCAGGAGTTTAGCATGCAGCAGTAGGATCGACGAACATTGAATAATGCGGACGGGACAGCAACACCATGTGCGACAAAAGAGGCTTCTTATGAATTGTTAATGTTGGTGATATCTTTCCCCCGCAAACCCGCTGATAAAGGAGCGTTAAGCAGCTTGAGGGAACAATAATCTGAGGTTTAGGAGCGAAATCCCCAAACAACATACAGAAGCGTCTGTGGCGGCTTCACGGCAGGCAGCCAGACATGAGACGAGCATGTGGATCATTTAGAATACATATCTTAAATTACACAGAATATCTCAAACAGACACAGCTGCTTTAACACACTGAGCAAATGGGCTGAAACTTGATGTGGCTATTCTGTAATTATATTTATAAATACAATATTGGTTTTTAATTACCAAATTAAGTAAATCTATTAGTAGGCCTATAATGTTAAAGACTGATGCGTCATGCTTAGCTTTACATCCATTTTTCAGAGAAAAACAGGATCATATTTTACAATAGAATAGGGCCTTTATCATCATAACTGTTATTGATATTATTCTACTATTCCACGACAAAAATCATCTTAAAATATTAAAGGCTATACTAAAAAATATGAATGTATTTCCTTAAGCATAATAATAATAATAATGATAATAAAGGGATGATTTTAAGTTAGTCATAGGAATATCTTAATATATTACTGCTTTAACTGTAGCACCTAAAAGTAAAACATATTAAGAACATAAGCATGCAATTCTCTGTCATTAATTTGATATTAAAACACCTAAGGTAACGAAGAATTGCCTACTAGTTATCATTTTCACTCCTTGGTTTGTAGCCTTGTTTTTATTAACCCGTAAATCAATAGGTTGGCTCCATGCATAATTCAAAAGAGCCTTTATTGATGCTTTGATAATTGACAAATAGCGATGTCAGTGCACTGGGGCAGGCCTCCAAGGGTCATCACCACACAAAAACAACCCTGTGTATTTTTATACATTTCAAATATGGATACAAATATTGAAGTTTCTATTTCTTAAATATCGAAACAACTCAAAGCTCTCTTTTTACTCCAACAGCTGAGGAAATAATTTCCTTTGAATATTATTTTTTATACATTTAGGCCTACCTGAACCCTGGACTCCACGAGGTCAAGCCTGAGCGCGAGCGCCTCCCGCATGAACACATCCGGATAGTGACTCTCGTTGAAAGCCTTCTCGAGCTCCTCCAGCTGCCACCCGGTAAAATTCGTCCTCGTGCGTCTCCGTTTACAACCGGGACTGTCCTTATCCAGGTCCCCTGAATCTGTCGAAGTGTGTGTATGTGTGTATTTTTGTTTGTGTTTGTGTGTGTGTGTGTGTGTGTGTGTGTGTGTGTGTGTGTGTGTGTGTGTGTGTGTGTGTGTGTGTGTGTGTGTGTGTGTGTGTGAGAGAGATAAGAGAGTGTCACGGCAGAATTATTTTAAGCACAGTTAATTAACAAACTGACCACTGTAATAGACCTACCTTTGTTTTAATGATTTGTTCTATAATTTGTGATATCTTGAGCTAAAATGTCATTAAACTAGGGCCTTAAAAAATTATGCATAAATATTTGATATTTTAAACATCCCAAATAACCTGAAAAAAATCATTTTAACTAATCCCAAAGAATCAGCAAATCAGTTCAATTAAGATTAAACACAAGTTGTTTTCATTATTTAAACCTCCAGTGCTGTTTTTTTTTTTTAAGTAACATAGTTATAATGACCCTTTCGTTTAAAATGATTTCTTTTCTATGATTTCAATTTACTAAACTTTTAAACAATGTATTCTGTTACGGCAGACTTTCTCTTTCAAAAACCAGCCATCCATTGCCATAAAATTGTAAAAATGTACTCTTAATTAAAGCACTTAAAACTCCCTTGCTTCCCATAAATTAAGCTGCTTACATTACACTTGGTATCATTATGAACAATTTTCCAGCTGATCTAGGCTATTTATAAGACATGAGACACAAAGATGATTGTTTACCTGAGAGTTTGAACTGCTGGCTGTCTGGTGAGAGCAGCGAGCTGGAGTTGACCACAGAGGCAGAGCACGAGCCGTTAAGTAATCCGTCTATAGAGAAGGGGACAGCGGCCGCAGACTGCAGCTGGTGCCCGCTGGTGAGCTCGTAGACGTGCTGGTGATGGTGGTGGTGGTGATGGGGACCGAGCGGGTATGGGAAGCCGACCAGCCCGCCCAAGGAGCCTCCGAACTGGGCGTGAGGATGCTCGAGGACTCGACTGTCCATGCTCGCCCGGGCTGCGGCGGGGCCAAAGTGAAGATGCAGAGGGAGGCAGTGTGGCTGAACATGCAGTCAGAAAAAAAGTCAGGGAGAAAGAGGAGGAGAAGGTGAAGGCGGAGGGGAAGAGAAGGGGAACCCAGGCTGACGGCCGTCTCCCGCGGCCACGGTTCGGTCTGATAGGAGGATGAGTCCGGGCTGCACGAGGTAGCCTATTTCACGTTTACGGTCCAGCCGAGGAGGTGTCAACCCTGCTCTTTCTCTCCGCGAGCCAGCTCATTAGGACTCCTCCATCTGCTCGCGGGACCAATAAGAAACGTTAATCGCTTTGTGACGTCACAGACGCGGTTAATGGAGAAGGCAGAGAACGAGAAAAAATAAAGAGAGAGAGAGAGAGTGTGTGTGTGTGTTTTCCTTTTTTTCGAATCGATCGCTAATTACACCTGGCGCGCTCCTTTAGGCTAATTCAGCCCTGTCAAAACAATGAGGGCGAGGCAAAATCGGCGAGTGGAAACGGCCACGCGATTGATATGCCGACTCCATTAAACAAGCAGAAATATAACATACCAGATATTTATTTTTATTCCTCTGCTGAATTCATCCAGTTATAGCGTAAATTGTACTTTCTTCGTATCCTATACCTTTTATTGCCTTTTCTCTGCTCGTGCGTGCGTGCTTCTTGAGTGTGTGTGCCTCTGTGTGCGTGCGTGTGTAAGTGCGTGTGTGTGTCTAAGTGTTAAACAGGGGCATTCAGGGCCAGATTGATCCAATAACAGTGCCTTTATCATCCCCCCTTTCCTGAGCTGTCACAACGCATTTTAAACTACAAGCCTCTCTCCATCTCCCAGACACACGCACACACGCACACACACACACACACACACACACACACACGCACACACAGACACACACACACACACACACACATACACACACACACACACACACACACGCACTCACACAACGCATCTACTGTGTGAGCCGTCCTACCACAGCCAAACTCCGCATCATTATCTCGATTTTCCCCTGAACAGCTTACACCATGTTTGGTTGTAAATGACGAACCGAGTGGGTTGTACACGATGTGACGTTTCGAGAATTCAATACTTGCACGTGCAGTGCAGCCTCCATTCAGACTTAAACTGTGCATATCCTCACAAAAGTTTAACAATTCGGGCTCTTCACTGTTTGGTCTGTAATCCATTGCTTACAGTGCATTTTGCTTGTTTTTAAAACTAGTTTATGGGGAAAATAAAAATATAGGACATGAGTGGAATCTTTAAATGAACTTGATAACATTACATTTATTTTAAACACAAGAGTGCAATGAACCACATGTAAACATGTGGTTAATTGCAAATGTGGTTAATTGGTTTTTTAAGTTCCACCCAAAGGTCTATTCTGTATTTGTTCTGCAGCTTTTACTCACATCACATGCTTACTGGACCAAGTCTAACTACTGGTGAAGATCATGGGGCCAAATCAAACCTCCACAGATTATATCCTGGAGAGTCTTTTATTATACACATTTTTTGTTCAATGCTTTCACAAATAGATATGGCATTGACACATCCGATACAGGAAAACTTAACCAATGCTGATAAATCAATGTTTCCAGGGCACAATGATTAAAACGTGCAAATCAACCTTTATTAGATTCACTTCAAAGCTTTTAAAATGTTGAACCTGCTAATAAGCCTATTTTCTGAGAAAATAACAATAAGGCGTTACTATAATGTAAAAAAACAAGAGCTTAGAATCAAATGTAACTATAAGGACCCTAAATGTAAAACCTATGGGAATAATACATATTCCTGGCCTTGGTGTTTTATCTCTACAGTGTTACTTCTTTCATAAACAATAGTTCCATTATATTCATATACAGATAAATATGAATATATTCACACCATGTTGATATGCTTATTCACACTACCTGGAAAAAGTGATTCCTTCCACAGCCACGTATCCAGGCCCTTATTTTTTTAATCATTGCATTAAATCAATTTACTACTGTTTAGTAATGGTTGGGAATGCAAACAGAAAGACTTTCATTACAATTTTCAAACTGACTGCCTCATAAGCTCTATGTTCTGTTTTACTTGACTGAAGTTCAGAAAATAGTTCATATAATTATATATATATATATATATATATATATAAGTTTTCTCAACATTTAATAGAAGCACTTCAGATTAAAGCAAATGTAATTTTACTCAAGATTGTCTTCTTTCAAGTGCTGCACTTCTGTAAATGAGGATCTCCTTTGTGTAAAATCAAACACATAATGGCTTTTGAAGGCACAGAGCCTCAGTGGCTGGTGAAAAGCAACAGAATAATACAAGCAAAATAGAGGCAGACGACCCGGGTGGTGTCCACCACGATCATTGCTGTACGCTTTAAGAAATGTAGCTCGTTGTTTAGTATAAAACAAAACAACCAGGATTCTGACTTCTTTCTGTTGACATTGTTTCATGCTCTACTACTTAAAAGGACCCTCTAATAAAAAGTGCCTACATAATAATCTCAGAGAAAGGAGACAAAATCACACATTAGAGAGCTGAGGGTCCATTTGAAGAACACGTTAGGATAGAGTGTAATGATACCATAGGGTCAAAGTATTCAGATTGTTAAAAGTGTTCATGTTTATATTAAAAGGAAAGGAAACCTTGGGCCTTTTGGATTCAAAAACAAAGATAATAGAGTTCATTGTGTTACTGTAAAGGTTCTTCTAAGAGAACATTCAGGTAGGAAACAAAAATGCCTCCTCAAAGAGTGTAAGCTCATGTAAAGATGTCACTGGAGTAACTGAGCATGTAGTTAGTATCCATGTATTCTTTTTTAATCAAAGAGGTCTCCCTTCATCAAGACTAAAGCTGGAAATATCATTTCTAGGCTGCTCAAGGGTTGCTCAGATATGTTTCAGTTATGTTCTTTAAACTTGTATTTGGTACATTACTTTTCTTTATCAAGCCATCTCCCAACAGAATGTAAATCACCTGATCAGCTGACTTGTTGTGCAGCTCCCCAACACGTTCTGTTTAGATTAAAGAGGTGTGCGTCTTTGCTCATCTGTGAACCTCTGCAACCCACAGTGAACGCTAACAATAGCACAGACATTTCTCATTTTCATTAGACATTTCATTTTTCCTTTGAAAAGCAGGGTTCATGCAAAAGTGCCCACAGTCTCACTTGCTGCTCTCTGAGGTCATGGGCTAAATGCTAAAAACATGCTAAAATCCTGATGTTTAGTATAGGTACGATATAAATCATGTTCACCATTAAAGCTCAGACTATGAGCTAATCGGCACTATACATGTGATAAACAAAAGAACAGCAAGGCTTCAGGTGGAGTCCACTGAGCCTCACTTCTTTCAGAACAAGGGAAAATGACTTAAAGAGTTGAATCCCACTACAAGTTTGGCTGTGTTGGGAGCTGTAGCTATGTGGAAAGGGACTGTTTCTTTGAGAGCTAGCAAGCGGGACTGACGCACCATGCTTTCAGTTACATCATGTATGCCGCCTTTGAAAGATGTCACCATTATTTCAAAAAATGTATTACATTTGTCACAGCACTTTCACTGTTGCATGACAATCTCTGCAGTCTTAACTTGCAAAACATTCTTTTTAGATTGACTTACATATTTGGGGTTATTCAAGGTACTTTTCTAACAGAATCAAAATGTAATCGTGTCTTGACTACAGCTGCGGTCTACATGGAGGTACACAAACCATAAAACATCTCGGAAAGGATTTTATTTTACTGCAAATTGTACAGAGCCCCAGACAAAGACTATATCTTGCTTCCACTACTGCACAAAAACGTTTCTCAAATGTATTTGTTTCTTGTTATCTGATCCATACTCAGCCAAATCTTCACAACATGTAAGAAAACTGTGTTTCTTGATCAGTGCTAATTACAAGTCTCTTAAGATCTAAACCATTAAACACATAATAATAACCAGAATTGGGATCTTCCTTAAAGGTCCCATATTATGCTTGTTCTGGTTTTATATGCTCTTTAGTGTGTTTTCCAGGTGTCTTGTGCATGTTTAGGCACATCTATGTGCAAAAATTCAAAGTCCACGGAAACGCAGCTTCTCCTACCTCCTCCTGTTAGCAGTAGCAGTAGCTGCATGTAACGCTCGGTTCTAGCCCCCCTCATTGAAAATTGGCAGTGTGATATCACACTGCGATGATGTCACTGATCCAAGCCCATTGGCTCGTTGTAGCAAGCACAAGCTCATGCTGCACATTAGCTACATTCCCGATATGGTAAAAGGGGCGTGACATTTCTGAGAATTGTCCGAACGACTGACCAATTACAACAGAGCAGATCGGCCAACCAATCAGGTCAGACTTGGCACACGTGGGGACCCTGCTCGGGGGGATTCAGAGCGTTGCAAACACAGGCAGATGAGACGGGCTGCATGGATCGGCAGTACATGACAACAGACACTTTTTTCGAACATTAGCGATTGTGAACGTACTTTAGTAGGCACATAAATTAGATATATGAACCCCAAAAAAGGGCATAATATGGGATCTTTAATAGGCAAGGTCCTGACCCGCACTTTGATTTTGCTTAAACATGGACCTGAACCAATACTCACATAGGGTCAGGTCTAAGGTGCTACTGTATTTAGGGCTGCACCCATGCATCGGTTTAACATCGGTATCAGCCGATATCGGTCTTGTTGACAGACATCCACCCATTGGCAAATAATATGGCATGAACCGATGTCATTAGTCAGTGTTTATCTGTTGTGTCATATCAATTTAATGCTGGCAAGCTATTATACTTAACTCTGCTATTTTTTTTTTATTGTGAAGCACTTTGTGACCTCTGTTCTTGAACCTCTGGTGCTATATAAATAAACTTGACTTACTTACTTACTTACTAATGATGCAGAGAAGAGGTTTTTTCAGTCACCTGTTATAATAACTAATCAGTTTTCATGGTCAAACATGAGAGTAAATGTTGGCAGTGTGGGAATCTAAAAACAAAATAATTCATCAACATCTTTATCTGAACCTGCAACCAGCCAAATTGTTATTTTAAACATCGGTATTGGCCTGATTTTCACATCGGTGCATCTCTAGTTCTAGTGTCGGGGTTTACGATCTCTTCTCCCATGATTGGCTATTGCACGTTATTTCTGAAACATGTTTCCACTGTGGTCCAACAAAAGGGAAGGGACTTTCCCTTTCTAACAGGTAGAAAAACTGGAAAATTCAGGGGATCACCAAAACGACTAAACTCTAAAAGCTCAAAATTCCCCTTCACTGTGTAGCCAAAGGAGAATGAAGGGAATCATTAGATTCAATGAATGTCTGTGTGGAATAATATTATATAAAAGATCCAAAACATTTTCAATGACCGAAAGAGTCTTTTGGGTAAAACTGAATACAACATGTTGAAATTCTGAGCAATATGTGGTGCCTGTCTGTCTGAGGAATATCAAAAAAAAAAAGAGAAGATGGCTGCAATTAAAATTTCAAGTTCTCCTATTGAGTTAAGGGTCTTGTCTAATGCAGGGGAAATGGTGCTCGAGCTGAAGTGTGCGTTCAAAAACGAAAGGTTTAGAAATGTACAATCACGGCACAGGCCAGGAGCAAGCAGGGTGTCCAGGTGGACATCTTTTGGGAGGCGATGGAGGCAGAAAGGGAGGGAAAGATTATACATATAAATTGTAAATGGTGTCGCAGGGGCCAAATCTTGCCCAAGGCGGTGACTGCTTCATTTTGTGTTAAATTTCTTGACAGAGCGCCACCCGCGTGCTGCTGAATACTGAATGGTAATCAGAGCTGGTTGAATAAGTGGCTCCCTCCTCCCTCTTCCATTACTGTGAATTAATTCGACTTTATTTATCCAATTTCTGGAGCTGACAGAATGTTAATTTGAGTTGAGATTTCTCTCTGCTGTTCTGCCTGTGACCCGTAGCCCTGGGATTGGCGTGTTGTAATAACCTGAATCTTTCACCAGAAGCTCCGATAATTGTTACCTTATTAGCATGTAAATTGTTTAATTAATATTATTATGAAGAACCATATAATCCCTCAGTTACTTGACCCTGAGTCCACACACGAGCAGGCTTTCTGCATTTCAATGTCTCGTTTTTAAATGGACTCTTTAATGTGGGCTGTTCGTCGGGCTGTTATAAACCCCCGTTCCCCAATCTTAGTGCAACTTTAAACAGCTTGAGGGGCGCTTTTGATGTCACCCCGTCTCTATATCGCTCTGCTGCTCCCTCTATACCCTTTTTATTTCTTTGCTGCTCTTTCTGATGTGTATTTATTTTCCTGCTGCCATTTTTGAACATCAAAAACCCAACTCCTTCTTGTCATTTGCTTATAAAAGCTCTTTTTTTTTTTTAAAGCCCCCCTCCTTTTCTCCACTTTCCCAGTGGCTGTGCGAGCCAAACACATGCAGCGCTCGATGAAAAGCAGCCCTTGACATGAGGTCCTAAGAGACTGCAGCATTTAAATTCGCTTTTCTTCCTTCCTCCTCCTTTTTTTGCTGGGCACGAGTGACATTGTCAGATGCTAGCTTTAATTAATTTGATAATAAGATGGGCGACTCACACACAGGCCCCGGTTTGGCGTGCACTCCCCTCCAGCCTTCCTCCCCTCTCTCATCTCTCTGTGCAGGCGACACAACCGATCCAGCACTGAAAGGACAAAAAGAGGCAAAACATGACAAAATGTCTCCTCCAAAGGCTGTTTTTGTTGTAAGATCTGAGGAAACCTGTCTAGATGCTAAATATTTTGAGTTTAAATACATATTAGAAGCATCGTGGAGACACAGAGTAACCACAAACAAAGACCGGACTCTTTGTCACCTTGTGTAAAATTAAGAGAGAAATCCAAAACCATTTCCCTAACATTTTCATCAAATCATTTGAAATGCATGCATCCTGTAGCATGTTCATATGTATGTCTGTTCACAACACATTTGCACAGATGAATGCAAAAAAACCAACCTACATTTCCAGAGGTCCTCCTGGGAATAGATATACAATATGTCAATGATTAAAGCAACCTGAAGGGGTCACTAAAGCCATATTAAAATTGCGTTTGCAGCAGCTTACCCCATTTATTACCACCTGAAGTTAGCTTAGATTCCATCCATCCATCCATCCATTTTCTTTACCGCTTTTCCCATTCGGGGTCATGGGGGGCTGGAGCCAATCCCAGCAGTCATTGGGCAAGAGGCGGGGTACACCCTGGACTGTTCGCCAGTCAATCGCAGGGCCGACATATAGAGACAGACAACCAGCCACACTCACATTCACACCTACGGGCAATTTTAGAGTCACCAAGTGACCTAACCAGCATGTCTTTGAACTGTGGGAGGAAGCCGGAGTACCCAGAGAGAACCCACGCATGCACGGGGAGAACATGCATACTCTGCAAAGAGAGGCCCTGTCTGACGGGTATTCGAACCAGGAACCTCCTTGCTTTGAGGCAACAGCGGTAACCGCTGCACCACCATGCAGCCCTTAGCTTAGATTCACTTACAATATTATATTTGTATTATTTTTTAACCTCGTCCAGGACATACACTGATGGGTGACCATATGTTGCGTTTCCATATTTGTCAAGGAGTTGAATAGCCTTTGGAATCATTGATTAGCCAGCAGACACAGAAATGGATCAGTGCATTGCCATTTCCCACATCTTAATTGTCGTTTCTTTACTGCCGTCATTTTAGTATTGTAATTTTTTTTGTTAACTTTTCCTTGACTTTATCCATTGTGAAGCTGAATTGAGAACTAATCTGAAAAATACAAATTAAAGTTACACAAAGCTGACAGTTTTAGCTTTTAGACCCTGACCTATATCTATACTGCAAAGTGAGAAACACACTAAGATAGTAACCTGGGCTTAAGGTAAAAGTGATCAATAAACTACCAAACATATTCAGCATTACCTTGTTAATCACAATTTATTGAGGTCTTAAATTAATGCAATTTTTTGCGATTGACCGCCTGCTATTTTGTCCTTTTAGGTGCAGCATGGAGAAGCCTCCACAGCGTCTCCCTGTAGTCCCAGTGATGGGAAAAAACTACACTGCTGCATCTTTGAATGATTCATTTCACTTTAAAAAACTCAGACAGCTCAGTTGACGAGGCAAAAGTGATATCCACCTTATGACATCAAACATTTCACTTTTTTATTTTTCCTTTTAGCTGTTTTCATTTATCTTTTGATCCGTAACGAGTTCCTTGTCTGTGGTTAAGTTAATGTTGTTCAATCTACCAGGAAGTCCTTATTTTATTTCAAAATAAAAGCAGGATTGAATTCAAATCAGAAGTAGAGTACTCTCAGTTTAAAGGGCCTTTCAGATATGACACGATGGGCACTGCGCTAGCCGCGGGGTAGTGAGCAGAGTAGGTGAGGGGGTGCGCAAATCAACGGAGCAAGTTGCTAGGTGACGGAAACGTTGAGAAAATGGCTCAGGATAGCAGCTCTATAATGAGCTCTTAACAAGCACAACGCACATTTCTGCTGCTGTTTTAAACACACCTGGTACGCCCAAACTGTTGGACATTTTTTTAATACGAGAACCCAGGAAAGTGAGACACCAGTTTGTTGTGATCTGATCTACCCTCCTATTGGCCCAGAGGTGATGTCGTCAGCGCTGCGCCCAAGTTGAAGGAGATTGACCATCTGCACTGCGCACGAGAACGGCAAGCGTGACATTGCGCTGCACAAAGCAATGATATATTCTTAGGAAGTCAAAGTCCCTGATTAATGAAACCCCAAAAAGTTGGTTATCCTCTGACCTTTCCTCTGGGTCCAACATGAAACTATTTTTTAATTTTTGGGACTAAATAAAATATCTGCCCAACTACTGGATGGATTATGATTATTGTTGGCACAGCTATGATCCCGGTGGAATGAATCTGAATAACTTTCATGATCCCTTATCTTTCATCCTGAACCCATGGATTAGGCAAATAAAAATGTGTCCAAGACTTTGGTCAGTCAATAAGTACTTTAACAGTTAATGACATGTAGATCAGTGCCAGCAGTGCATTGCTTGTACAGAAAACCAGCTAAACATTAACATGTTAGCATTGCCATAGTTAGCCTTTAGGCCTCACAGAGCCAAAGCAAGGCCATAGACTGTTAGTCTCGTTAGAGTACAGTGCCAGCGATCAGTCATTCACCCGTTATGTCCCACATCAAGAACCTAAGCAGCCCACCATGGTTGAATATGTTTGCTCTCTGGGGTTTCACAGCAGAATTGAAGTCTCACACTTGGGGCCTCTGAGCAGCTCCACAGGACCAGTTTGGGGTTAAAATCTTTGCTGAAACGGACGTCAACCTTGGGTACTGAAGGAGGGTCAAGTTCGAGTCATTTACAATCACAACAGTTTCTCCTGCCGATCCAGAAACATCACACGACGCGGCTCCCACCTAATTATAGACAACCAACACCACCAGAGTTAAAATAGCCACATATTAGCAAGATGTTGAAACAAAATGATTTTAACCTCTACATGTACTATTTCAAACCAAGGTTAATTTAGAAGACTTGAGGGTATAAGTTTAAGGTATAATTTAATTTATTTTTATGCTGACTCCAGACTTCATTTCAGGCGTGTTCTTAAGAAACTTGTGTGTGTCCAGAAAGGTAGCCAAGGTTATCATACTTTCCCTATGGGGATGCATGTTCACAACGCTCAAACAGCAGCTCCACAGAGGACATGGAAAAAAACAGGCCTCAACACTCACAACAAACTACTCTGGTGCTAACATTATATTTATATTTACTCAACCTGTCTCATGGACGAAAATCAAATCTCTGACCACGTAGGTTACAGCACAGAACAATGACAATCTCTTCTGAGCCACAAAACCCTCAAAGGGCCTCTTGAGAGGAGGATTCAAGTCATAGTTATTTTTTAATTAGCAAACTAAGGTGAAGCAGTGGAGAGTTAATTACTCAATTACTAGGAACAAGTTAATTTTTAACTATCTGAAAGGAAGTCAGTCATTATTTAGGCGATTGGTTGATAATTAAGAGTCTAATCTAAATTAATTGTTGGGAGGTTTTTTGATCCTGCAGTGCGCTCTGTGCAGCCTAAAACCAGGAAAAGAATGCCATTCCAATTAAAAGTGACGGGATTAAATGTATTGATGTTTTGTTTTTTCCCCACAAATCTTTTTCCCCAACACATAATGAACACTTTGATCATTTCGAGTAGGAGAGAACCTATTTCCAGGCGAGTGCGTTGTAGCTCCTTCTCTCCACGCAATTAAACTTGCCCTCCATCTAATTATGAGCATAATTGTGTCTCTGACAGAATATTGGGAGGAAATGCAAATTGATTGATTTAAGTGATTTTCTTAATTTCCCCTCTTGTAGGATATGATGCTTTTAAAGTCTGTCAAAGTTACCCTGTGTTTTTTTTTTTTCATTTTAAAAAAGTGAGTGGGAAAAAAAGCCAAACGTCCTCAGGAGCAATAACTCCATTTCAATTAAAAGTGACTTATCACCTTTTACTGAAATGTGCCTAATATGCCAAAAAATATTCAATGCTTGAATGAGTCTAAAATGCCATTTTAATTGTTATCTGTGAATCAGAATCCCCCCCCCCCCCCACTCTCTCCCTCTTTCTTCTGCCCACCCCCTCCCCTTTCTCCCTGGCTTTCTGAGCACAAGCCGCACGGAAATAGACCTAATTAACCCCCCTACCCCTGAGGGAAATACACTATGCAAATTAATATTTTCTAAATAAAGTAATGATATAATTTAAGGAACGGTGATGCCAATTTTTCATGCACAGGCTCAAGAGTATTTGCATATACATTTTAGCCAAATCAATACTTTCCTGCTTTTCATGCGGATCATCTGGAGCGTGTGAGTGTGTGTGTGTGTGTGTGTGTGTGTGGGGGGGGGGGGGGGGGGGGGGGCTGCTAAAACAAATGCCCAGATCTGATGGGCAAAGAGGAAGAATGGATCAGTCCATTCAGCAACTGGCTGGCTACTGGAGCCCAACAAAACCATCTGCCAGGAGTGAAATGGTGGAGGGGTGGAGGAGAAAGTCACCTCCCCCCCCAAAAGAGCTTAGCTTTAAGCCGCTCTGTAAACGAGAAAAGATGTTTTAATTATAGGAAGCAGGTTCATGCGCATCTCACTTAAATCACTTTAATGAAACACTCAGTCAAAGCGGCCTATGTGAACTGAAATAAAAGAACAAAGGTGTTTTCTTTGGTTCATGTTTTGATTTCTCAGATCAACAGGGTCCTCATGTCCTCTAAACCTCACAGTTTCACTTGAAAGTAGCACTCTTTCCATAAGTATTTAGACACATCCATTTAAAGCCTATCCAGCTGTGTCTATCGCCTACTAAGGTTCCAAGTTTACTTTTGGTTACTTTTTGGTTCGGGATACATGCTGTCATGAAACATAAAAAACCTCCAGTGATTCTCCTTTATAATCTTTGCATGTTACGTAGTCCTCGAAAGCATTTTGGCATCAAGAAACATGAAGGAGTGTTTGGGTTATTTAGACTCTGAATGAAAGGTTGGAACTAAAGAGAGGTAGGCTCAGTTCTTTTTTAGCTCCTTAAAAGTGAACTTGTTCAGAATTTTTCCAAATCTAGCTCTTTATTCTGTCAGAGAAGTTGTTGACAGCTGTTTACATTGGGTTGGAGGCTGTGTAACTACAGTTAAATCATAATTTAACGAGCTTTTCCAAGTGTATAAGCTTCAAAGCAAATCAACTTTTCTTGACCAATCTTTCATGAAATGTGAATGATATTAAAATGCTTACATGCACATAACTCTGAAGATGTTTTCAAGGCAAATAAAAAGTTTCATTCCAAATGACAGGACAAAAAACAGAGTTTTCTGTGTGTACATGGTGCTGCTCAAATAACTATATATGGTATATAAAGTGACTTTTAATAATACTATACATTTCATTTTTATTTTTAAATTCGCAATTATGGAATCAGGACAGTATTTGATTTCTAATGATTACTGCTGGTTAACATGTCACTACACGTTAGGTTGTAATGGATGGGGTAGGCTAAACTACATGATGTAACTAAGCAACATAATTGTGTAAAAACACTGAAGCCATAACTTGTGTATCTATAGCGTGGTTTCAAGGTTATTAGAAAGAACATTATAGAAGCACTTTGTCTTTCACGCTTTCATTATTTCTTTCTTGTCTTTATTAGTAAAACAATCTCTTGAAGTGATTTTTCTTGCAGCTTTTTTTTTTCTCCCAGTCATGACAGCATGCAGCCGATGGCACACAGCCAAAGTGACAGGACAGTTTAAGCAATTAATGCTCAAAGATATCAGCCAGTGAGTGAAATCATTCCCGATAAACAGTCAGTCCACCAAACACAGCCTGGTGATACCCTGCGGAATATCCCATCCTAACATATGCCTAATTGTTTACTACTGCTTGTTTACATAAATACAAAATGTTGAAGGGGAGGGAGGAGAGAGAGAGAGAGAGAGAGGGGAGGGAGAGAGAGAGAGTCAGCACACTACAAGACAGAGCTGGAAAATTAATAACAATTTGTGGCAGATAATTACTTATCAATTAAAGCGGTTATCCTGCCTAATTAGGCAACGTTCATTAAATTCAGCCAATTTAAACCTTAATCAAAGTTAGCAGGGCCTGACAGCAGAGAGAGGATCAGTGAGGGAGCGCCCCCGAGTGGAGGACACAGTGAGAGAGAGAGAGGAGTGTCCCATTGTCAGGGAGATTTATTTATTTGTTC
>CM036537.1:18854180-19026680 GCA_020745685.1 Tautogolabrus adspersus | reverse complement strand
GCCCCTATGTTTCTGTGTTTTCACTGAGTCTTCTCTGCTTGTTCTCATGGATCTCCAGCGCCCCCTTGTGGCCAATAAGGCCCAGGACAGGTATTTTGCTTATTTGCACAAATGTACATCCAGTAAACAATTCTGAATTATGAAACAGAAGTTTAAAAAAAAGACATTGTTGGCCACAACACAGTATCAATCAGTGAGCATAACGACAGACAACTGATCAAGCGAAAAGTTGTTTACTTTATAGTTGCACACCATGTTTTTTTATGATGAAGTAGTAAGAGGTCTATACTTTTTTTTTTAAATTATTATTCTTATCTCTTTGGTTAGGTATTTTCTATTTGGTATTTTTACCATTTTTAAAGCATAACAATTAGAAATCTATTGAATGATACAAAAAAAAGATTAAATTAACTAAGTCTTTAATCTGTTTTGTTTAGCCTTGATCCTGCTCACAAAGATAAAGTAAGGCAGATATCCATAAACTAACAGTGCCATTTGATGGCGTTTCATTAAACTAATTAATTACGGTTTGGTGGTGTTTTTTGAAAGAGTGACAAGAGGCTTTATGTACCTTTGCATTTAACCTATGGAGACTCTTTGGGTTTGCACGGCTGCTTATCATCAGACCATAACTTGCATTTAGTGTTATACTATATTTAGCGCTCTAAAATCCTTAGGACAATGGTGAGAGCTTCAGACACATCACCACCCTGATGAAGAGTGGTTCACGATTTCTCTAATAATGGCATTGGCATCAACAGTCGGACAGCCTTAGCATTTGTATACACACTGCTGTTGCAATGCTAAAATAGAAAAAAAGAAAAGTATGCCTACATAAAGGTGACTAAGCGCATAAGGTTAAAGCACAAGGATAAAACGTGGGACCCCAAACCAAAATAATTTTGACTTCCTGTCATTTAAATGAGTAGCTTCCATGGTAACTTCCCAATAAAGATTGTCTTCCGAAAAGAGTTAGCTTGAGAGGCAGCTCGTCTAGCTGTCGCTCTGTTTGTAGCTAACGCTAACTAAAGCAAGTGGTCAGGTTAGCTTAGCACACAGAATGACCACAAAATGTGTCGGCCTCTATTTTAAACGTAACAGCATTCTTACTATGTAAAACTCTTGTGTTAAATAAAAAAATTCCTTAATTTAAATCCATACATAATATGTGGCAAAACGTTAACTCACCTTTTTAAAACTAGCTATGAGGCCAGCGCTGGGCTCTGTTGCCAGGCAACCAGCGCACAACAGGAAGATACTGCAAGGAAGTTGAAATAGCGATGTTTGGTTCTTTTTACGTTCTTGTTAATATTTAGTGAGGAAATTTTAGTTACCACTGATCAGACCGGTAAATTCTTGTGTTTAGACTAGGCTACTAGTTGGGCCTCAGCTAGTTGACTGCTCGCTTTCCTTTTCAAGCAAAACTAAATTGGGCAGCAATTTTCTTTTTTACTTTGACTTATTTTGATTGTAGGCTATGCCTAATTAACGGTATTTTAAAACGTATGATATTTTGTTAAGTGATATCGTAAAGATAAGGATTATATGAAGGGGATTAATTGGCTGCAGGTTAGGGCCGTTGGCAGGCATGACAGAGCTGAACTCAAGTAGGCCTACAAGATCGCACCAGCATTTATTTATTCTTAATTAAATCCTTCTTCGACGTGTGTAGAGCAAACCTGACTTTCTGCCGGGGTCGTCAGTCACCATGGCTCAATCTCGGAGGATTCAGTTGACGACGTTGTCCTGTAATGTGGGTTTACCTTCTTCGCCTGTAAAGCAGGCCCCGGCCGTAAAGTCCCCCTCAGGTGTTCAGCATGAGAAAGAAAACCGCTCAGACACCGACACAGTCCGACTGGTGCTCAAATTATTTGAACCCGATGAGCGGAGTTTTCCCGAGTTCAGCTTCAGCCAGCTCGTTGAAAATAAGGTGAGATTTAAACCTAAATTTAGTTCACCTTTAGTTTGAATAGCCCACACGTCAATCTTAATCCGGTAAAGGGCTTCAAAGACAAAGCAAAAAAAAGAAAAGAAACTCCACGTGTCTATGTCGGCCTGCTTGTAAGAATAAAATGCTCAAAACTGTACAGTCATTGTTTCTCTCATTGTTTGCTTAACACCTTTACAGCTTTAAAAATGTTACACACTTTCCCCTATATGCATCCATATAATACCACAGTACAATAATGTTTGATTTTGTATGCTATTTATCTAGGCCTAACTATTCAAATGTAGATAACTGCATGACCATGGTTATTGTTTTGTTTTTAACTTAGACACAGTTAATCATCAGGTTTACATGTGAAGATTGTACTTCTCCAGCTCCATTAAGCTCATTCTGAAAGTTGAGGGTAGATATTTGAAGTAAATGTTGCTTTTGTGTTACACTGTCTCTTTATTTAGATCAACCGCACAAAAGATGTAGTCCCACTGAGCAGATTTGAAGAGGAAGAAGAGAGAGAAAATGATGAGGTGGCTGCTATTGCAAGGAAGCTGGAGGAAAAATATGTGAGTGTTTAATTTTCTGTTATCCAAAACTGAATTATCCCTTAAAGATTTTGCCATTATCCATTTGGTTTAAAGGCAAGAAATTTTAATACAGACATTGAATTGAAAACCGTCCCCCACCATTTGGACATTTTTAAAATATCTTTGATTTGAACTGATCTTTTTTTTGGTGACCTCATCTTTTTAACTCAAATTGTCATGCTAAAAAAAAAGTAATAGGTTTGGAACAATACATTATTTTTCAAAATCTCTGCAGGGCAACAAACCTAAGACAAAGAAGGACCGCGTTCAGGACTTGATTGATATTGGATACGGTTATGATGACGAGGATTCTTTCATTGACAACTCTGAGGCTGTGAGTCAGTTTAATCACACATTTAGATTTCCACTACATTGTTATCACTTCATGTTTTGTTTATGTCGGTCTGATTGAAGATATATGTTGCACCAAGAAAGCTCTTTGATATGATCTATCAAGGCCTTTAATTAGAAATGTTTTGCTTCACTCAGCATTGACCAGATATCTTCTATGTTCAGCAGCAGTGACTCTTTGCTACTGTGATCAACTACTGTAGTCTCAAAAATCAGAATGTTATTCCAAACAGAGAGAGGCCCACAAAGGTTCCTCTGTTCGGAAAGGGGGTTGGGTTTTTTGCAGGTTTGTTCACCATTTTGTATATCGTTTAACCAATCTATTTCAACCTGTTTGTTGTTGTTTTTTCAAGCTGATAGTATCTTTTTTAAAACAAGTAATAAAACTAATTCTGTCTGATTTCTGCAGTATGATGAATTTGTGCCAGCATCCATCACAACCAAATTTGGTGGTTTTTACATCAATTCTGGCGTGCTGCAGTTCCGCCAAGCTTCTGACACTGAAGACCTCACCACGGATGAGATCACATCTGAGACCTCAAAAGTAAGAGCACCAGGTGTTGCTATGGATGTTTATCAATCTCAGGAAACAGATATCAGTTTAAGAGGAAATCTTTCCCTCTTATTTTTTGAATGTTTTTTTTTTTATCATTTTAGACTTTTAAACTGTATATGAAAAGACTTTTAAACATGCATTTTTAGAAGCGTAAACTAAACGTTGGTAAAGACAAACCAAAGAAGAAGGCGTGCAGAGAAGATGGAGAAATTAAAAACGATGTGGATCTGATGACAAGGTTAGGCTGACTTAAAGCATTTTCATCTCATCTTTAGAGCCAGTTTGACACTGATGTGAAGACATTTGATTTGCAAAATAATTCTGACAAGTGTGATGTGTTAACCTTGTCGCAGTTTGCCTGAAACTGGACCGCAAGATGAGATGAAGAAGAAAAAGAAGAAAAAGGCAGCTGGCACTTTAAGCGTCACCAGCATGTTGAAAAAGTTTCAAAGGGAGAAGGAGAAGGAACGTCAGAAGATGGAGAAAGCAAATCAGAGGGCAGTCTTCATCATGGGAGCACCCACAATCCCTCTCTGTCCGGCAGATGCAGGGGGTGGTGGAGGTTCAGGACTGACTGACCCCCTTCTCAGTTTAATTGGATCAACCAATGACCACACTCTGATCCAGGCAGCAAACACAGTGGATTTTGACATTGATTTGGCCTCTTTATTAGAAGTCAGTGAAGACTCTTCATCAGTGAAAGCGTTTCCTCAACCTGCAACGGAGACGCAACTTTACCAACCAAAAGTTGACAACCCCGCTCAGTCTGAGGTTGCTCAAAGTGAATGCCAATCTCATACCAAGACGAACTCTCAGCCTCATTCAGAACAAATCCAGCTCCTGTCACAGACCAGTTCCATCTCAGCTCAGTGTGTCCAGATGCCAGAGGGACTCCCTGTAGGACTGGAATACAGCATTCAAAAACTTGTGGTGGTGAGGTTGCTTTTCTTAAGAGTGTATGGATGTGTGCAAGCTACTTTAAGATGTCCTTTGTGAGAAGTGGAAGTGGAAGAGAGCAAGATGACTGCAAAGATGACATGTACAGTGTTTTTCAGGCTGCCAAGACCTCTGGGGGGGAGTCAAAACTCAAGTTCTTCACTCCAGAAATCAACTCGGTCCTGCTTGAGTGAGTTATCCAACGACACAGAAAAAGCAAAAAACTGTATTTAAGATTTGTTGACTTTCAATAACTGTTGTCTTAAGCCAGTAAGGCACAGGAAGACCTCTGTAAACTCATGTATACTGCACATGGCTGGTTAAGAATGTTGCATATTGCATTTTAAAAAGAGCACTTGTTCAGATGTTGGTCAATTATTTATAAAAGGTATTGTGTGGACTTTTTCAGTTAACAATTTTTATGTGAATACTTGAGGCCCAAAAAACTTAAGTTTAAAACTGGCTTTTAATGGTAAAGCTCTGTGTTACTGGTTTTTGATGTACACTGGGATTTTGACCACAGCATGAATGTAGTTCAGCTCCCTCGCTGTCTTGTTCCAGTATTGAGCTGCAGTGTCGGGAACATGGTGGCCAGCTGCGCTCTAAAGTGTACACCCTCCTGTCATCCTTCCTGCCCTGCAGCAGAGACACACTTCTCAAACGTGTGAAGAAACTGTCACTCACACACACAGTGAGTGGGTTTTATTGTTCCGAGTATTTGTGGTTAAAGTTTTACATTTGAAAGTGATTTACTTCTTCTTACTCACTCTAACAAGAAGGAACCACCTGATGTGCAGGACCCTGTGCACAAACTAAAGGAGGCGATCGGCAAAGCTATGCCCGAGCAGATTGCATGTTTCTTTGAAAACTGCCAAGCATATGAACAAGTCAAGACTTCAAAGTGAGTTAATCAGTTAAGATTTTAACTGGTTGTTAAAGTAGTTGTGGTATCTTATTACTTAAAGGCAGAATTAATGAGATTTACCTAAAGAACATGTAGACTCAAAGTAAAACAATCCCTCTTCCAGTCATCCCTCATGAAGCAGTAGAAGTGTAGGGTACTGTATCTGCAGAGACCCCGCCCTCTGTCTTTATTGTTGTTATTTTACTTTATGAAGATAACAGCAATGTGAGGACAGGACTCTAAAGGATATCCTCTTTGAATCTTGTGTTAAACACCTGCAACTGACAAATCCTGCAGACTCAGTCACTTTTTCCGAAATAATTTGATTTAAATGTCAAATGTATTCTTTGTACTGTTTGAGTTTAAGTAAGACGTCTCTAAATGACTGAGGTCATGTTCGGACTGTCGATGCCAAAACTAAACATGCGGGTAAAATGAAACAACAGAAGATCAAAGATGCTTTGAACATGGACTCTGTTACTCCACCCATTTGTTCCTCTGGTTGGTTCATAAAGGATCTCTCAATACAATAATCAAACCTTCTACTGTAACTTTCCGTTCACACATCTATGTCTTTAAAAAAACTGTTATTTTAGCCCTTTTTCATTGAAGGCACAAAATGTATATGAACAAAAATTGCCGTGTCTTTTTCGAGGAGTGTTCTGGTTCACTTCTTGTATATTTTTCTCTTTCTCATCATGAGCTGCTTATTCATGTCAGGGCAGCAGAAGAGGAGAAAGATGGCAAACAGAAGGTGAACGTTGGCCCAGAGGACAATGTGGAGGAAAAAAGTGGAAAAAGAGGAGGTCCAAAGAAGTTGTTCAAATGGAATGAAGAGATCAGGTGAGCTTTTATAAATGGCACCTGACTATACAAAATGGTATGTTAATTCAAAGACGAAATAAAGTTACCAGTTTTAAAATGTTTTTTTTTTTTACAATTTTCTCTCATACAGGGAGTGCTTCTATCATTTGCTAAGAGTGAAAATGGAGGGGTACAAAACGGAAAGAAAAGGGAGCCAGGAGATGGAGGAGTACCTTAAGACCCTGTTAGACAGTGAGGTGAAACCACTTTGGCCAAAAGGATGGATGCAATCCAGGTATCTTGCAAATAGTGCAAAAATACCCTCAGTTATGAGGGGAAAATTATCTATCTACACTGTATTTACTTCATAGAAGTACTTCTTTACCTGATTCTACATGAGACATCTCCACATTTGTGTCTTTAGGGTGCTGATAACGGAGAGCAAGAAGATTTTAGGCCTCTCTATGTCATTACCGTGCGTAAAGCTCTACCTTTAATTTCTACTTCTGTTAATTTCAATTAATTTCTAAATGCTTCAATAGATTTTATTACAATTTCACTCCATGTGCACAGAGTAAAGAGGGCGAAGCCTCAGAAGAAGCAGCAGCCATCTATCTGTGGACCTCCTTCCACATCTGATAGCTGCAGCATTCTCCAAGGATCTCCAACACTCCCCCAAGAACCAGACATTGTCTTCATAGTGAACCCTAATACCTCTACTTCTACAGCACTGGGTGGTGTGAAGAAGGGCGTTTCTGCCTTGAAAAATTTGGAGGTTAAAACAGGAGAAGTGGTGGCAGTGGATGCTGGCTCCTCTACACCTGCAGAGTCAGAAGGACCTCCGGTCATCACCACATCTGCTCCGACTCCTTCACTCCTGGATCTCCTGGCTGATCAGGCACTGGCTCGGGAGCAGCCTCTGTCTGTGTCCCAGGAGCTCCTGGTAGCAGCTGTTGCAAAATACAAAAATTCAGGTGGACACTGGAACTTTGAGTTTAACACCAAAAGGCCTTCTCTTCCTCCTCCGCCTCCCCACACCAGCCCTGTTGTTATGCCCCAGAAGCTGCAGTTAGGAGACCTCAGCCAACACGTGGATGCTGGTGAGGTTCTGATCATCTCTGATGATTCTGACAATAACGAACACTAATCCAAGCTTTATACCCAGTAAGTTGATGTATCTTTTTCTAAACACACAGAAATGTTTTACAGCTAGACATTACTCCATCAAATCAAAAAGAAATGTAGTGAACCAGCGTGATGTCATACAGTAGGAGTTGTCTTAATTATTTAACTTCCATTGCCAGCAAGAAGTCATGGAAAGTGCCTTATGGACAACACATTTTTTTGTTTAGTAATGTTCTCATAATGTGTGATTCTAATCTAATGAAACAGCCATAATTAAGTCAGCCTAGGGGGCAATGACATGCAGGAAAGGAGCCACAGACTTGAACCCAGGCCACTCGCTTTGAGGACCATAGCATCCGTACATGGGGTACTAACTGCGAGGCCATCTGCGCCCCAATCAATCTTAATAGAAGCACAGATAGTGACTTTAAGGTGCTACCATGGATAAGGCAAAAACCTAGATTTTCTATACTGTAACAAAAGGCATCTTATTTTAAGTCCCTACATGCCTATTAAAAGATATGCAAACTCCACAATCTCAGTGCAAAAAAAACTGATTCAAGTTGTACTTCTTATCTGCCATGACACATGAACACACTACAGCTGCTCATGAAGACCTTGGTATACAGTTTAAAGAGAGTCCGTCTGTGAATTTATAATTCAATTTTTTCACTTCTTTTTTTGTCAAACTACAATTTCCAGAGTTAGACAACTTTTTTGTAATACATTATATGCATGTCAAACAGCAAAATAACCATTTGAGTCATTTTTTAGGTGCGATAAAGCTACAACAAGAGAATGTTTTTATGAAAAATTAAGGAAAATGTATCAAGTGATGCAAGATGAGTAGAAAAAAAACTAACAGTTTGAAAAGGTATACAACACAGCTGTATGATGATCAATGCTGTACCATGATCAATGCTGAACGATGATCAGTCAAGACATTGCTTAGAAATCTTGTTGGCATTTGTTTTGTCTTCCAGACGGAGATCTGTTTCTCGAACCTCGACTGCGCAGCTGATGGGATTCTAACACACTGGGGTGATAACAATGTTGACAGTTAACTTATTTACTTTGACTATCTAGCAATAGTTCATGAGATAATATAAATCTTAATGTTTCGTCTTTAACCACAAGCAGTGGTCTCCGCTGAATGTGTTGTCATATGTTTTTTTGTTATTGTATTTGGATGAATTGGTCATCTGAGATGGAAGAAACACCAGTGGTGTTGACCCATGAAAAGAAAAAGGGCAATTTAACTTATGAGCATAGGAACACACGAATAACCTTAACCCTTATCAGAAGCTGAACATCTTATTTAAAAATGTACTTGTCAAAATGACCGTTTCCAAATGGCATGGTTTGAAGTGTTAATGATTTACTTTGAATTAATAAATAATAGAGCTTGCATGTTGTGTTGCCATTGTTTTAAGCTTAACTGTCTTTACATGATGCTCTACATCACACATGATTGTTTTTTTCTTTTCAAAAAATGACTTTTTTAAAGGTTATGTACAACCGAAGGGTGTTAAAAAAGACTATCTACCTTTATTCTCTGAAACTAAGGCACTACTTGTTTCAAACAAGTTTTACTACGTTGCAGCCACGTCCCTTTTTAAAATATTCTCAGCTTTATCCCCTTGTCTAAAATTGATTGAATTGTTATACGCTTGACATGCTATCAATATATAATTTTGACTTTATTTGATATTTTGTGCAAGCATGGCAGCTCAATTTTGAAGCAAGAAAGTACTGCTTTGAGACATGAGATAGTTCAGCATTTGAATGTACAGCAGACATAACGTAACCTTAGTGAAAGAGGACCTGGTTCTTTGTTAGAGTAAACTCACAGAACTTTTTTCTTCACACTAAAAAATGTAAACGCATCTACAGTACAGAGGAGAGATACTAACATTGTTTTTGCAGAGGGTTTAACAGTCCAAACATCCTCTTAAAAGAAACAGGAAAGAGGGAAGAACGCTTTGTTTACAGAAATATAACTCTGATTGTTGATCATTAATATTTACAAAATAATTATTTTAAAGTTGTACAGCAGCATTTGTGAAGAATAAATGGACAGTTCAGTCAAATAACATGAAAATGTTCCTGCAGGCAGAAGCTCAAGATCAACATGAGTATATTTATCTGTTTTTAGTGAGAGCCCGTTGTGTTTTGTGTTAAAACCAAGGTAGGACTATACACACCAAAAGATATGATTCATTTGAACAAGAGGAGAGGAACAATTTTCGCTGCAGGAACAGTTAATCAATACAGCATGAGAAGATGTATCACGTCGGGTTCTTTTAGGTGTTACTGCCAGATGAGAATTGTCTGAAGAAGCAGGATGGCCAATAGGAAAAGTCTGTAACAGCTGTTAGCAGTTCCTGGAAAGAGGAAAAGACCAATCGAAGCCAAACAGATTAGCATTCTGTCAGTTTATGTCTGTACTCATTTGAACATCCATGACCTTATCAGAAAAGAACAAAGCAAAGTGTCTTATCAATTCCGAAATGAGAACTTAATTAAAAGTCTAAACATTTGTAATTACACTGTCTTCAATATAAAAAATATAGTCTGAGTCTTATGCTTTCACTGGATTATTTTTGTTCATAAAAATATTGTAAATAACTTACCACTGTCAGGTAGGACCTCTACCTCTACTGTGAAGTTTTTCTGTCCTAGTCCTTTTGCAGAGACTATGTAATGCCCATCATGCTGTCTGCTTGAGTTATTAGGCAAGGCAAACACCTGCCCGTCTCTGAACCAGGTGACTGATGGTTTAGGGTTTCCCTTCACCTCACAGCTGAGGCGCTCTCCTTGTCTCACCTGAAGTTTTGTTGGACAAAGAATCTGTGGACCATCTGAGAGAAAAGGAAAGTCCGAGTGAATAAGAGAAGAAAGTTAGAAGAGCAAACTTATTATTTTCAGAAAATCAGTGGGAAGAATTTGGATAATGAAAAAATCTGTAAGCCACTGGAAATTAAGTATAATTAGTATGCATATTTGATATCAAATTTGTAAGTTTAATTACATTTTCTCAAAAGTTTCATTTATATTTATTCAAAGACCTTGTTCAGAAACTGCGCATTTTGCTGCATATCCCATTTTAGGGGCTGCATCCTTCAAAGGGTGCATTTGAAGACTGATTACATCACAGCGGCGTGTCAAAGGCTGTCCAATTTGAAATGCTCCTTCAAATGCATCATCCTTTATCTGGCAAACGAAGGATCCACCTGGTGCATCCTATGTGGGCCGAACATATCCCAAGAGCTAACACACTCTCAAGCAGTCAAGTAATGTACTTTTAAATGTATGAAACTGGTTTCATCACAATTGAATAACTAGCTAATGTTCCAGTGCAGCTGTTGAGGTTCTCAGGTGATATGGGTGGTGCTTAGAAATGGAGGGATAAGGGTGGGGACAGCTGGTGATGCGAATCTTCCATAGACCAGACTCTCTCATTTCAGTTCTGGCCTGAGCAGTCTATGCAAGCTGTGAAGGCTAGGTCCTTCGAAGGAGGCTAAATTGAGACACAGCTCAATACTTAGTACTGTAGAGGTATGGCCAATCAGATTTTGATTGACCACCAAGCTATGAACATCAGCTTCATGCAGCTCTACAAAGCATTATGAATTGTCTGAATCAATGGGAGGAGGATACAGAAGCCCTGCTTTCTGAAGATTATTAAAAGATGATTCATAAAAGTCTTTGCAATCCAAATGTTTACAATTTCACTCACAGAGGACCGTGGCAGTGACCTTTTGTGACCTCACCACTGGAGGATGCCGAGGTCCTGCAGGTCCCAGTTCTAGCGTGGCCTCACACCAGTACAGGACTCCATCATCTTCTTTAGTGGGAGTGATCTTCAATGTGAAGATCTCAGTCACTGGTGTTGTTTTTGTGTTGTTGGATTGTACTGGACCCAGTGCTGTCTCTCCTTTGTAGAAGGTCACCGTGAGGTTTTCAACGGGAGCAACATCCTGTACTATACACTGCAGAGTGTATTGACGACCCTCAAACATCGGCCCGGTGTGATTAACAAAGCTGATGGACACGTTATTAGGAGGCTCTGTAGAGACAGATCATTGAATTTCACACCTCCAAAAGGTTTGGTGCATTTTTTAACATGTCAGAAAGAAAAAAAAATCACTTACTAAAGACTATCAGAAGGAGCTTTATGTCACACTGCCCTCCCTGTTCAGATAGAGCCCAACACATAGGCTTGATGCCCCATTCAGTCATCCTGTCCACACTCCAGACTTGAAAATGATCGTTCGTTGGTTCAGGAGCTTCCTAGAATGCCAAAAATATATTAGATAACAACGCTCTCAGGACTTTGATTAAAGGTGTCTACAAAAGAGAATGGGCTAAAAATCTTTAAATACAGACGCTTTGAATGACTCCCTGTGTCTCAGATGCATAATGTACTCTTCAATGTCATAATTAAACACACCAGACTTTCAGGTAACTCCAACATAACAAGTCTGCTGCAATATTAGACACTCCAACCTCATTGATATTTGGCAACCTCAGATGAGAGCTGAGTTATCTGAAAGCCCACTGTGTGTCATCCAGATGCTAAAGGGTTCTTTATGCATAAGTGATGACCTCAAGGGACCCCGACATAGCATCTGGATATTAGTGGGGATAAGAATGCATTTCCAGCTCATAATAAGCCTTGGATTCAGGAGGAATATCATGGCTATCAAATGATTATTGTACGTCATGCTGAGCTCAAGATAACATCTCAGCTTTATGCAGATGATGTAATGTTGTTTGCTTCATGAGGCCATGACCAGGCAGTACACACTTGGAGAGGTATAGACACGGGTTCAGATTCAAGTCAGCACCATTGACATGATGTTGAAGGCCATAGTAATCTGCTGGAGAGATGTGTTTTGCTCTTGATAGATTGATAGTTAGTTGCTGCAGTGAAGGAAGGAGTTAAAAAAAATAATTATGATCTTGTTTAGAAATGAGAGAGTAGGATGGAGCAGGAGATTTACATTCACACAAGATAATGGAGTGTTAAGTTCTTCTTTAACCAATAGGGTTTGCAAGCCATACTTAAAGGGACTACTGATTCCCCTACCATTGGGACTTCCCAACCCAGAAGAGGAAAACCCATCCTTAGCAGGGAGCAGTTGGCTGTGACTGGATCCCCAAACCTGTAACAGGAGAGTTTACTCACTATGCGTTTTCAGTAATTTAAGCAGAAAACAATGGAAAACAGGTCAGTGGTAACACAAAGACAAAAAAATAGATTCTAGTACAAATCTTATTTTAAGTTTTCTTAACTCTTATAACTGCAATAGGGGATGAACTGGGCAAAGTTAAATTCAAATCTTTTGCATTGCAGGTGCTGGAAGAAAGTTAAACCAAAATCAACCTCAGACTTTTAACAATAGGAGTAACATCTGCATCTTCAAAACACTCTTCCCAATGCTACACAATGGACAAGAGAACTTTATGTCATTTCTTTGGTTCATACATCTCAACAGATTCTGTTTCACCATTACCATAAAGGAGGAAGACACAAGATAAACATGTGTCATTTGGTAAAAACATAACCTTAAGTCATTGAAATAATCACCAGCTTTTCCCAACATACCTGACCACCAGAGTGGAGGGTGACATTGTCAAAGGGCACTGGACTTTTTCTGTCAACCATGCATTGTTGCTGTTGAGGGAAGGGATGGGTGGAGGGACACTAAGAGAAGGAGACAGTCGAGATGGGAGCATTGTTGAAAGGGGAGAGGGAGGTGAAATTTGTGATGGAAGAGGTGGAGCAGATGTGGAAATGGAAACCGGGGATGAGGTAGCTGAGGTCACAGGAGTGGTCAGAGTGGGAGAAAAAAAAGACACAATTAGCCATTTAAGTGTGTAAGTTACGTGTTAAAAAAACCCAACAACAAACATGAAGCTCTCTCTCCAAATCATTGAGGATTAGAAGAGTTTCAGTGTAATACATAAAACAGATGTTTCTTATGAATAAAGTTAAGATAACCCCACAGGGGGAACTTCATTTGTTATAGCAGCTCACAAAAATAGGAAATAAAATAAAGTACACAAGTGATACAATTTAAGAAAAGAAATCAGGGAGCCAAAAACAGGATAAAGAAGAAATAATAGTGGTTTATTTGTGTAGTAATATTTAAGGACTACACTGTCCAACTGAAGCTGACCTATAGGCAATATTACATGAGGTTGTGCTGTTATATTTAACAAAGCAAAAATGCTGATATGCAGGATATAACAGGCTTTAACAACATGCTCACTGTTCATAATCCCTTACATATTCAGCAGCAGAATTCACGAGCGTATCTGCAGTTTTTATTGTTAATACATAAATCACATAATGTTTGTCTCTATTTGTATGAACTCATGAGTCATCTCCTCTGTTTTTACATAATGCAGACAACGGTCAATTGAATTTTGCCATCTCGTGAAATAATACTCATTTTAGCTGATCTATTGTGAACCATTGTTTTGTAGTGCACTGAATACACCCAGTGTGTTCCTCTGAGGAAGGAAAGGACACCCTGCCCAAGTCAAATAACTCACTCTTCTTTTCTATGACCATTGTTCCACCGAGTCCTGGGCTTGTTCTCCTGCCTACCAGATGATCTCAGCCACAGTAGCCCACTGCTGTATGAGGGTGGGTGTGTTGGCAGAATGGCTGTCAAAGTTTAGTTAGGTTTCTCATATGCCACTGAGCAAGTGGCATAATAAAAGAAACGTTAAGTAAATAAGAGAAACGTTTGGTTGCAGTAGACTGTGCCCTATACATGTCTGAATATCAAAAGAATGTGGTATGACTGAATGCCATTTTTCCATGATTCATTTATATTCAGGGATGCAAGAATAACTTCACTTGTTTGCATTTTAAATATTAAGTAAAAGTTTGAAAGAATTAGTAGTGCAATTATCTAAAAGATATTACATTTCAAAAATGAAAGTTGTCATTGAGCAGAATGGACCAATTCTGAGATTACTATGTGTTATGATGTTTTATTAATTTGACTGATGTTGGACTTTAAACTTTTTAAAGATTTTCTTCATGGGGAATTTCAGCAATCGATCTTATTTTATGGGATTATTCATTCATACAGTTTATACTATTAATTTTAATATATTTCCTAGTTTGGTATAAAACAAATCTATTTAGAGACGTAGCTGTCAGTGTAATAAAGAAAGAAAATCCCCAAATTCAGTGGATTTTGAATGTCTAAAGCAACATAAATTTAAAAAAAATAACAACTAAAGTCAAATATTTTAAATTGTGCTGGTTTAGAGAATGTACTGAGTCACTTTGCACCACTAAAAAAAACTCACACTGTACATGTACTTCTGATAAAAAGGGTATCTTTAATAAATGCAAGTAATTGTGGGATTATTGAAAAGAAAAATGTACACTACTGGCCCGCAAAAAAAATATGTTTTCCTTATTTTTCTCTTGCCAGACAAAAAACACAAACTCTTCAACAAACCCTGTACAAGCTATGCTTTCTCATCATATGGAGATTTTGAGTTTTATCCTTTTAGTTCCCAAAACTGAGAAGTGAAGTTACCACTAATACCTAATTCACATCCACAACCGGTGCTGAGGGCCTGTTAGGTGCATCCCTCAGAAGAATTTTCCGTCACAAGCCAAAAGGTTATCTTTTCTAAATTACCTAAGTCATTAATCTGCTCTGCTCTGATTGTTTCCACTTTTATCTCTTTGTACCTGCCTGTATACCATAGCATTCATCCAGCTGTCATTTCACTCACCTGAGCTGAACAGGTAAAGCAGCAGAGGTGTGATTGGCCACCTAGATGCACTCATCCTTCATCAGTTTCCTTTGCTCCGCTGATATGATGTCTCTGTCAAACACAAGCTCCTGTCAGCTCTGTGATGCTAGCAGTGAAGTGTCCTGATTCTTCTGAGAAAACACAATGTACTTCAGGTTTTTATGGAAGTGTGGGTGTTTACAGTATGTTTGTGCTGCTTTTGTGTGTGTCTAAAGCTAATGATCAGGGGATTCCTTTGCTTTGGCCCTCTGAATTCCACCCTGGGCGTTCTCTGCTGGTATATCAAGAGAGGAAGGAAGGGAGGGTCAAGAATACAACAGTGTAGAGCTGCAGCACAGAGTGCAAGAACTAGTGTGTGTAGCAGTGTGTGTGTTTAAGCAACTACATGTACACACAGATGGACTGCTGAAGAGCTAAGGAGAGAACAAAACAGTAGACTGAAAGATGATGTGTTATCTCAAAGGACTTCATCACCACAGAGGTCAGGGCGAAAGGTCAAAAGTCAATGACTCCTGTGGTCCTTGTTTTTTTCTATTATAGTGATTATCTACAGCTTTCAACTTTTAAAATTCAAAACAAAATATTTATAAGTGCTGCCACCAAAATGTAGGCCTGGCTAAAAGAAATATTCACCCCTCTTTCGCTCAAAATAATATGAACTAGCAGCTGTGAGTGCATTGGGTGCATTTTCACTCGGGCATCGCATCTAAAGATACACTGATGGGTATGCATGCAGCTTAAAGAAGGTAGTTGGGATAATTACATTTTATGTTAAAAAAATTAATTTTAGCAAGTTCGGCCCAATGGTCTCATTAAAAATACAAGACACAACTTTAGACACATGGGGTAATACATTCTCAAGTTATTGTTCATTAAAATCCTGCTTTATAAATCAAAATGAATCAGGTATGTTCGAATTTTAAAAATGTATGTTGTTACAATGCATTATATATATATTGTACATGCTAGAGTAGCACATTAAATATTTGTTCATTGGAATAATTAAGTTATATTCATTGTAATTTCTTATTTGCTCATTGAATTTATAAATGCAAAAAAATATGCATATATGCATGTATACTAGTGAGTCCACAGAGATAAAGAAGAGAGAATATCTGATGACTTATTTTGATCAGTATAGGGAAAACACAGGACTTTGAAAGCCTATTTCACTTCATGGCTATTCTGTGTAAAAAAATAAAAAAGCAAAGCAACTTTTGTCAACACATTTGTCGCACTTGTATGTAGGCCTACTTAATAGGGGGATGCCAGTGTTGTGTAAAAAGCTTTTTGTGCTGCTCCCAGGTGGCCAAAATGTGACAATTATCTCTCTCTCTCTCTTTCTCTCTTCCTTTCTTATCTTATCCTTCTTATTGTCCATTGTCAACTTAAATATCACACAACCCGTTTCAGTGACTTACATTATTTGAACTTGTAGCCTACTGCACTGAGAAGTATCCTGGTGTGTGTTTTTTCTCAGCTACTCATCTGTACAGCTCGCGCAAAAAACATCCGCTGAAACCGAAAGAAGGCTAGTAAAATCGACATTTTCAGATCATATCCTCTTTGGTGTCACATTTGTTGCAGCTGCGGACCCGGACACGGTTAGTCTTTCTTTCTTTCTTTCTTAAACATTTAACAGATTTGCTGTGGCGCCGACTGCTGCGGCGCTCCCTCCACACCTCGTTCATTGGGGAAGTTTTAAAGTTACAGTTCAACTTTAAGAGAGTGTTGTAATTATGACGTTACAGTAGGTCTGTTCTCTCTGCTGGTTTTGTAAGTTAATGATAGTTGTCGGTTAAATTCATGTAGCTTAAGTCATTCTTCATTATTATTTTTGAGTGCATCATAGCAGGAGGATAGCCTTATGATTAAAATCCTGCTTGTTTATTTGCTTGTTGGATTTTGGTAGATTAAACGAACTCTTTAGAAATGTAGAGCACTGACAAACAGATTAGGCCTAACCCTAACTCTGATCAGGCGCATCATGCCCATTCAAACTGCTGGGGCTGGAGCACCAACCGATTTTTTCAAAGTCTGACAGTATTTATGTCACATCTTACTTTTATTTAAAAACTATAATTTGTAAAATATGAACTCATGATAAATAATAGGCCTAATTCAAGTCGGACGTGTTCTTCTTCTTCATAAGAAGAGGGGGCTGGAAGTTAAGGAAGAATGTGTATTAGATGTTTATGATTGGCAGCAGAGGGAACTGACAATGATCGTGCTGATTGTCAGTGCCAGGAGATGATGGTTGTTGAAAAATGCAAACCAGTCCGGTAAGTAGGCAAGGCAAGGCAAGTTTATTTGTATAGCGCTTTTCATACACAAGGCAGACTCAAAGTGCTTCACATCATAACATGTCATACAATAAAGTGAAATAAAATGCAAGAATTAAAAGACAGTTAAAAAAAAACAGAGAATAAAAACATATTAACAATAGAAATTTTGGAGGACATTCCTTGGCATTTTTACTACTTTCAGACCCCATACTTGTGTTTGAAAGACTCACGTGAGATTTTCCCTGAACCTGTAAACGTCTTTGCAGGATGCGTATTTTTATGGTTGTACGCCAAACCAGACAATCCAATACTTAGGATTGAAATCCAATACTTAGGATTTCCGTAAGATTAAGGCTTAAATCTTACTTCAGATACAGTAAATGCCAAGTTCAGTCCCAAATGTATGTTTGTCTAAAAACAAAGACTCTTGACTCAATTCAACATGATCCAAACAATCATAATTTATACCAATAGATTCCTTGGCATTTTTACTACTAAGTAGTGCTTTGTTTAGGAAAAGTACACGATTACTACTGTTGTCTCTAAAGTATCAGTATCCATTAAGCAGACACTTTTGTTTAAAGCAGCATACATCTGAGACTGAGACAAGCCATAAACGTCAGTAAGAAACAAACAGGTTGGATTAGAGAGAATGGGAGATCGATGGGACACATGCGCCAACAGACAGTGCACAGAGGCAATGCACAGGGTGTGAAAAATTACATTTTATGTTTATTTTTTTATCATCATCAACAATGTCAACAACGTTATCAATATCCTAATCAACATCGCAGGTGCATCCTCAATATCATCATCATAAAAAGCATGAATATTATAATGGTAAATGAGGATAGTCAGGTCATAGCACAGAAGAAAGCAATTTACCACAAAGGCAGATTTGACCAGTGTGAGTCATTTTGTTATCTCCTATTTACCTAAGAAACATATCAGCACACCAGTCTTATCTTGTACATGTAAGATGCACATTACTCAATAAGTACCTAGCATCATCACCCCAACACCTCCAGACAAGGACAGCCAATCACTCTCCATCACTGAGGCTAATGTCCGCTAGTTCTTCATGCGTATGAATCAATGTAGGTCGGTGACCCTGACAGAATTCCCGCCTGTCCTGAAAGTCTGTGCCCTTCAGCTGGAAGGTGTATTCACATAAATCTTTAACCTGTCTCTCTCCCTCAGGACTTTCCCCTTCTGTTTCAAATCCACACCATCCACCCCATCCCTAAACAAAAGAAGGCGACCAGTCTTAATGACCGGCACCCAATAGCCCTCAACCCCATAGCCCGAGACTGGTTAAATCCCTCATCTGCACCATGTCTTTAAGACCAAGGAGGTTGTTGTGGATTACAGTAGGATAATGGGCACTCAAATAGCTGGGAGTGAACATTCACAAGGACCTGACATTGGCTAACCACACTGAGCAGTTGTCAAAAGCCCAGAAAAGACTGTACTGCCTCAGCTGCATAAATAAATGTAGACTAGGGCATCAAATCCTCAGAGACTTCTACCGAGGCACCAAAGAGAGCCTCTTGAGGCACATGGCCCTGCACATGACTGGGTTTGAGGTGAGCTTGTAGGAGCTATGCTGCATCAAGGCCTCCAACAGCCTTGTTCTCCCTGCTGCCCACAGACTCATAAAGCACACACCAGCAGACTGAGGAGCAGCTTCTTCCCTCCAGACATAAGATTTTATAAATAAATAAAAAACTCAAGTGCAATACAGCCCTGTTTAAAAAAAAACGATATTTATATTTCTTCTATATATTTAATAGGTACTCTTTTAAATGGAGCAAACTTGAAAAAAGTCTTTCACACATTTTTACCCACATTCAGAGTGACAATAAACATCCTGAATCTTGTCTTTATTTTTCCTGGGATAACCTGCTGTTGAAACAAAATATTATCCTATTTTGGAATCTTTAAAGTGCATCCATCCATTGATTGACCTCCAGAATTAAAAAGTTTAAAACTAATCTCCTTTCTTCTAACAGATAAGTGAGCAGACATGCTGGTCCCAGAGCTGCTCTTGGCCACTCTGGATAACCTAGGAGAAGATGACTTCAAAAAACTTCAATTTTATCTTTGCACAGAGTTCTCAGAAAACTGGAAACCAATTCCAAAGTCGTATGTGGAGAAGGCATCACGGATAGACACTGTGAGCATAATGACAAAGCATTACGGATGTAAGGATGCTGTGAGTCTCACTGTGGAGATCCTGAGGAGGATGCCCAACAACGAAGCAGCAACAAAGCTAGAGAGCTCGTATTCAGGTGATGTTGCTGTGTATTATTTAAAGCAACCAAAATCTGTTACTTAACAGTTTTGTTACGTTTGTAAAAATTCATTTTTATTTCATTTCTAAATCTGTATTTTTTATTTTGTAGGGGTAAAAACCGATACATACGCCACCTCCTCCTCTGCTGCTGATGCACCACCTCCTGGGGCTTCTGGTCCTGCTCCTATGACAATTACCGCTACAGATGGAAGTGTGGTCATCGCTCCACAGCTCCACGGCTGTACAACAGGAACATGGACTGTAAATTACAAATAAATAAAACGATGTCAAATTTGGAAATGTTGAGGGAAAATTGCATTTTTTTCTTAAGATTTGGCTGACATTAATTGTATTTATTCCCCTACAATTAAATGTTCTAAGTCAAACTGAAAACCCCTTTTCCTTTATTATTATTAATCTGCATTGAGGTCTAATAAATGATTTATAACAAGCCTTAATGCTGTTGCAAGTACACAGTGGTGTCATGTCAAAAAGTGTCCCAGTGAGTCATGGCAATGTGAAATACAGTAACTCTAAACAATAACTCTAATATCAACTCCATATATATCCTTAAAAAAATGGACGAAGCTTGAGGGTCTGAAAAGTGAAGTGAGTGTCTTAACCCTGATTTATTTTTTAAAGCCAGCAGGGGGCGACTTAAGTTTAAAAAAATCGAGGTTGTACCTTTGTGTTTTATTTTGTCAAAAAGCATTTTCACAAGAGTTACTGGTGTCAAACATTTATTTAATGTTAAGTAAAGCATGATATTAATTTGATTAAATGATGGTCTATTTTAGAGTGAAAAGAATGATAAAGCAGGCTATGATTTGGGTTGTGGCACATTTTCCCTGGCAAGTTTCTACCATGGGGACCTTTCTCAAAGGAAAGAAGAGTATCCAACTTCTCATATAAATATTTATAACTCTGGCTAAAAAAACAAGACTTATAAGACTTAATAGCACACAAACATACTGATGATGTCAGTTGTGTGAAACAATTTGTAAATGTTTACGTAGTTATGTAGCTGTGGCATTTGCAGATGAGTGTACACAATATCTCCATGAACTGCCTGCTGAAACTTGATTCTATTTAGCAAAGGTAGATGCTGTCATGTGAACTTGGGGGGAATATCTCATTTTGGTATGTGTACGTGCTTTGTCTCACTTTCACACGTGTGTTTTTAAAGTGGACCTGTGAAAAAAAGCCCCTCAGCATGCATGTTCTCTGTAAAAAAGAACAAATACGTGTTCTTGTGGTCTGCAGTCATTTCCTGTCCAGCAGTTGGAAACTAAAAGTAGTTTATCACCTCACAATGCTGCTGCTTCAGTAGATCGACTTCAGTCAGGCCGTCTGTCTCATCACTGCAGCAGCTACGGTAAGAATAGGAAAAAAACAGTTTATACTTAAAGATGCTTAAACATCATAACACATGGTTATCATGATCATGTCATTCAGCAGTTTTTTCTGTGGTGATTTTCACGATTGTTTTCATCATTTATTATAATTGTAGCCTCTTGTATTTTGTTTCCATGGACAATGGTACACAAGTTAGTTTTCTTTTTAACATCTAAAATCAGACATGAATTTAAAAAAATGGTTAAAAAGATTGATTTCCCTGCTAATATGCCAGTTATTTCTTACACAACATCTTACAAGGCTGCAAAGGAACTATTTGAAACTGATATGCATATATTTCTACATGTAACAACATATTGACTCTTACTTTTGTTGTTGCTGTTCCTCCCCTTCAGGTAGAGATAAAGTGAAGAAACATTGGGTTAGAAATAACTGTACAACCAGAAATAAAGGCAATTGCACAGAAAGGACAGTAACCTATTAGGCTACATATTGCATATACATTTTAAAATGTTATGTAAATGTTTATGCTTTTAACATTTTGTTTTGTGCTATAATTATTTTGTTTAACAAGAATACGCTTTAGGGAATAAGGCTAAAAAAACACAACCTTTCAATGAACAAAGAAATAATAACTTGAATTGCTTACAGGGATATAAATAGCAAAGACCTGAAGCATTTGAAGCAAACATTTGAAGGCCAGTCCCTAAAGAGTTAAAGAAACATCTTCTACAAGAATGCAGATGAAGAAGAATCACAATTTTTATTCTTGATTCAGCTGCATTCTCAGCTCAACATTAATCAAATGTATTTTGAATTGCAAAATGAAACCTTATTTTCACCCTCTTCTGTGATCAGAAATGCAGGTTCCTCCTCTGATCTTAGATACTCTAGATGAGCTCGGTGCTGATGAGTTCAAGAGGTTTCGTTGGAACCTCACTCAGCCGGTGCTCAGTGAATGTCAGCCCATTCGTAAGGTCTATATCGAGAATGCAGACAGGCAGGACACCGTCAGTAGGATGATTGAGAGTTACGGTGAGGAATCCGCCTTGAACCTGACTGTTGAAATCTTGAGACGGATAAACCACAACACCGCTGCAGAGAAGTTGAAGAGAACACATGCAGGTGGGTGTAGGTTTTTAAGATACATTTTTGTTCCTCTCAGATTTTTGGGTCAAAGATAATATTTTAAGATTTAAAAAAAATGTCTTTATTAATGGGAAAAGGTTGTTTGTTTCCTTTTTTCATTGTCAGGAGAATCAACAGCAGCACAAAACCCAGCTTCCTCCTCCTCCTCCTCCTACCTTCCTGGAAGTCTTATTGTGGCACCCAACATCCAAGGCACCAGCGCTCATATAATTAATATGAACATAAATACAAACAAGTGATCCTGCAGTGATGTTGAAAGACTGTCACCACTCATTAAATAAATAAAAGTCTGTTCATGTTTCTTAACTCAATAGTAGTAGCCTACCTATGCCAACCAAAGGGGTATATACACCAAGACAAATTCCTTTTATGTGTAAATGTGCTTGGCAATAAAACCCGATTCTGATTCTGATATCTTATAATAATAATCATTTCTGTTAAACAGTAAACTGTTGGAAATAAATGTTTTAAGTAGTAAATATCATACACTTCTTTAACACCTAAACAGCTCAAATGGGAGGCAATTAGACAAACAATTTTACAATGAATCCAACCCGGATGTAGATGAATTGTTAGATTAATGTTGTTGGCTAAAATGAATGAAGTTAGCTTCGTTAGCATAACATAACTTCCTTATTGTTTTAGTAAAAGTATGGATTAAGCTAAAATCATGGTATTACATTTTTGTTTGATAGACAATACTCCACGTGTTAAAAATGGTCAACATCATTCATATCTCTGGTGCATACATTGCAACCTGGAGATTTCATCCGACGTGGAGGGTCAGGGCAATCACGTGAACACTATCAGCCGGAAGCTCACTGCCAAAAACCAAGCACGTCACCAATCTAGGCCAATTGGTACAAGGAGTAGACAAGACCGTGGAATTTAACGATAGGGTTTTTTCCAGAATAAAAACACATTATTATGACCTCTTCGTGTAGATAGCTTTTAAAACACACATGCTTCCTGTTTTTGTACATTTTGATTCACAGTTTTGCACTCGTAGAGATATTTGTGGCAGTAAACCGGAAGTACGCATACATGACACCGAATACGTTTCTGTCTACACCTTGCTCAATGTTTTGCTCTCGATTCACCACCAGGAAGCGAGAGTTTGCCATCTACAGGCTAGCTGCTACCTTACGTGATGAGGGCACATACGGACCTAATAACATAACACAAATTGTTCGTATTTGAGAACAAACGACGAATTTAAAGAGCCGATACACTAAAGTAACGGATTAATATAGCTGTAACTCACCTCGTATCCTGTTAAGACTGCTAGCTAGCTGGCTACTTAGCCATCTGGCAGACTGTCGCTCGCTAACATTAGCAGTTGCTTACCGTTAGCAAGTTGGTTTCTGCCCGGTGATGGCTGTGGCACATAGGTTATGGGTTTTAGCTGGATATGTACTTTTACTGCTGCTGGCTGGATGTCAAGCAAGGATACACAAGCTTACCCTGAAGGTAAATATACAAGTTTAGATATGAGTTAGTTCGGAGCTGTTTGTGTCGATGGTAAGAGTCCACTACGCGGAATTGTATTAGCTAGCCAGGAAGCCTTAATTAGCTTTGACGGATGCTCATAACATGGTTGGTTTGTCACTCATTATACCAGAATTTCAAACTTTGATACGATTCTAGCTAACATCCAACAAAGTAGATACTTGTTCCGATACCAGGACAACACAAATAAAAGTCCTACGCACCATATTGGGTAATTTATTGGTTTGAATGAACATATATAGCAAGGAAAACTCCTCCACACTGTCTATATTGCACACATACGTTACCAACATATTAAGCAATTTAGACAGTGTGCACGAGTTTGCTTGCGATTTTTGATGGAGTTATTCCTGTCCGACTCACCTGTCTTGTGAAAAAGTCGTAATAGTATAGCATTTGTACTCTGCGGTTTTTTTAATGATCATTAAAAGCAGACTGTATCGTTTATAAACTAGTGGTATCAGAAACAATATTGTAAGTATTGAACATTGTGACAAGTCTATAACATGATGTCGTATTGTTGTGATACAACTTTGTTTGAAGAGAAAAGAAAGCCAATCTGCTGTTATGACATTTAATGGCTTTGACTGAACTGTTGGCTCATGTTTCTCATTTTTGTATTCCTTCTTCTCCCCAGAACGAAACACGGTCCTCCGTTGACCTCAACAATTTTGGCTTCTTTGCCAATGGGACTCTTGATGTCAAACTACTTTCTCTGAGCATCCCAGAGAAACTGGTGAACTACAGCCTGAACCCTGTAAGAAGTGTTAGTTTTATTACATGTACGTGAAGACATTAAGTTAAGTTTCCAACAGCTGGAGTCGTGTTTAAAATAATAATAAAAAAATGAGGAGGAAGCAATGCAGGGCCAGAAGTAATTGTATTTTTTAGGATAAGTCTTGTTATATTCTTTAAGTCTCTCAGTCTCCATGTCTTCCTATACAATTTGCCAAACCAACAATTAATTGAACTTACAAGTATTACCAGTGTTGCCAAAGCTTGATGGAAACATAAACAACACTACATTAAGACACAGTCATCATTAAGGTTACTGTAACTATGAATACAGGTACTTAAAGAAGACCCGATTAAAGATTATGTATCTGCGACTTGTTTTGTAACATTGTCATTTATGTCCACAGTAGACAAAGAGAGCAAGAAAAATATGATACAAATCTAAGAATTAATTGAGAAGCATTGAGAGACTAAAGCTTATTACTTTTGTTTTTTTAATGACATTTGTAGACATGAAAAAATATGAAATTAGGCCAGACTTATCTTTAAGTCAGTGAATCACAAAGTGGGGCGTTGGACCCTGGGGGGGGGGGGGGGGGGCAGAGTTATGACAGGAGGGGCCCAGCAAGGCTTAGCAAAGACAATGCACATCCTTTTCCACTGCTGGCAAAGATTGGCAAATATTGTGAGGGGACTTCCATGTTGCACTCTCAATTTTGATTGCTTCCTCTTTAAAAGTGACTTATTAGTTTTTTCAGTTTGTGGTCACACACTGAAGTTGCTATTCTGTTCTTTTTGCAGCCAATGTTTGAGAAAAATGACAAGGTATAGGAATTTGTTAGCAAAGAGCTTGACTGACACACTGCAATTAGTGTATGTCGATATGTGTTGATGGGTATGGAGAGTCTTTCATCTGACCAAACGGGGGCACGACTGATAAAAGTCTGGGAACCACTGCTTTAAGTAATCACACAGTTTGATTTAATCAGCTGTCCTAGTTTGTTGTATGCATTAATAACAGTTTACAGCCAATTGATCAAAACACTTAGCTAACCATATTCTTATATTGTATTGAAATAATGAGAACCGATCTCCAAACATTCGTCACTGTGCCATGTAGATCAAAACACACAAAATCATATCATAATGAGATTGAGAACCTCATGTGGTTTAAAAAAAAGTACACACAAACTACTGAACTTGGTTGTTAGCTTATAAATTCATTTTACTTCAGTCATTGGAAGTTGCTAGAAAACATTGGGAGCGGTTATGTCGTGCCAGAGTGGTAATAATTCTAGTCTTGAATACTGAGAGCCATGAAGAGTGAAATAGAGTATTTACACAGGGAGTCACATGCTTTTAAACCATGTAGTGACCACATGTACAAATCTCCCTTTAGGTCGGTTTCAGCCTCTCCAGGTCTCGTGTGAATGGAGTCTTGTCCTACACAGTGAGTACTTCCAGTTCTAAACATTCCTGCAGAACATTTTCAAGTTATTTTCATATTGGGTTTAATATAAATCACACTCATTTGCTATTTAATCACAGAGTAGGTCTGGTGGTGAAATGTGCATTTGGCTGTTTTTATTGTGATTTTGTCTTCTCCTCCTCCAGGCAGAGGAGCCAGAGATATGCCCGCTCATTGTCACCAATGTGGCAAACAAAGAGCCTGTCATTCTTTTCCTTATTGATATCAACACTCTGAGGTGTGTATGCTTCAGCAGCAGTACTCAGATACTCATGTGACGGATGACGTTGATGGTCATGATATTGTTGGATGTTGTTGATGTTGATTAGAATATTTATGATGATACTGATGTGGAAGAAACTTTTGATGTTGTTGATTAAAAAAAAAATGAACGACTTCTGTTCACCCTGTGCACAGCACCTGTGTCAGACTCAACTTGAAGCTGTTTGTTGGCACTTACTGCTGGGCTTTCCACAAGTGCCTGCAGTCAGCCAAACAGACGACTAGTTACTTAATTACAGCTGACTGCTTTTTTCTATTGTTGATTATTCTAATAAGATAGTTTGACTAACAAGTTGTAACTCTCTCTCCCTGTTCATTTTACAAACACTCGCAGACGCAGGAGCGCTCAGCTGAGAGCAGACTTCTATTACGATGCACCGTCTTGATAGCATATTGTTAAATAAATATTTAGCACCCTGACATGTTTGGTCAAGGAAAAATATTCTCATTTTTACACATTGGAATTTTTGTGTGATAGAAAAGCTCCAACCTTGACAAACTGCGAGGCACATCACAGAGCACATTAGAATAATACATGTTGATAATTAAAGGGTAGAACCAATCACCTGGGCAGGGAGAGAGGATGAGACAGGTAGAGTTTGTATTCTTCAGTCAGAGGTAAAATACTGATGGGAGTGTATTTAAAATGTGCCAGAAGCCAACATTTTTGGGTGGGGTAGCTGGCTACTTTTTCCCCACTCCTTGCTTGTGTCTGTTAAATGAAATTGTAACACTGTATGTGTGTATACCTGTGCCCTGTAAGCCTAAGCTGAAAACTTAGGGTGAAAAAAAAAGTTTTCTGTTTTTGTGTAGTGTCAATGTAAGAGCTTTTGGGGATCAAGACAACCTGTTGATCGCAAAGCCAAAGACTGAAGCCCCTAAAGGTCAGTGTCCCGCACACTTTACAACCCCCTTTGTAGTTGTATTTAAGCAGCAGAATAAATGATGATGATCTCTAAATAACACACAGTGCTTTTCATTCATATTTTGTTTCCTGTAGGCCAGAGGAAAACTAGGGATGTCATTGCTACTCCTGTTAATGCCTCAAAAGTGGCTTCAGAAAAGGACAGTGGGGACAAAGTTGCAACCAAACCAAATGATAAACCTGTTGAGAACCAACAAACTGATCAAAAGGCTAAAGATGAGCTGGAGGGGAAGCTTGCATCTGAAGACAAGAAAGCAGAAGAAAATGAATTTCTGGTAAGAAGTGTTTGTGTGTCTGTTGTTGGGATCTACTCACGATGGCATTTTCTAATCTGTTTCTACTTCCAGCTGGGGAAGACCAAACAGCTGACTTTGGCTTTGGACAAAGTTGACGACTCGTACAACTTCAGTGTAAGTTTAATTTCTTACTTGTTCTGGTTTAAGGATGATGGGGTTCACTGTTGCATCAGATATTCGCTCTGTCATCTTCTCACAGTTCCACCTCATTGTCGGCGAGCTGGCAGAGGGTCTCTACAGCCTCAAGTTTCACTACTGTAAGAACAGGATGCCTGGACCCAAGCATCCCTACTCGTTCACTGTAAGTTCAGTATGTTTCATGTCAGTACAGGCATGCTCAGGTGTGTGTGCATGTGTATTAACCTAAATATTTCCTCTGCAGGTGGAAGTGACAGAGACGAATCCAGGCGGCTACCTGTCTGCAGCAGAAATTCCTCTTTCCCGTCTTTACATCGGCATGGCTGGAGTCTTCTTCACTGCTGCTTTAGTCTGGGTGTACACACTCATGAAGCACAGGTATATATACATACAGGGACACTGACACTGCATTGCCACAGGACTGTAAACTGAACCTATATGCAGATGTCTGTTTATGGAGAATAATAATAACCAAACGAGTCAAAATAAGAGCCAATCTGTCCTGGGATTGCATTATGACAAGAAGTTTGTCATTTAAGGCACTTTCACATTGGCTCCCCTTTTCAGACTCACAGGCTTTGGTCCACTTTATGGAGTCTACGATCAGTATCAAACTATTGAACTGAGCATAGTAAAGATGTTTTCATCTATAGCGTGCCTTAAATGAAGTGAAGTAACTTACTTGCAGACAGATCAGGTAAATGTGCGTTTAGTCACTATGGGGCATTTTAAAGGAGCAAACTGCCAGCTGGCCTAAGACCTGCAGAAAAGTTCCCGTACTAGTCTTAAAACACGGCTGTTCTTTCGTCCCTTGGCAGTTAGTTTGTCTTTGTGGGTGTTTACATGGGTCATTTTTTATAAATGTCTTGTTTATTGTTTTTACTTGTGATTTGTTTAGTCTTTGTTTTGTCCTCTGTGCAGCACATTGAGTTTACATTTGTATGAAGTGTGTGATACTAATGGAATTGAACTGACATTGAACAATTTTTGTTCTTGCCCACAGGTACAGTGTGTTTAAGATCCACTGGCTGATGGCAGCGCTGGCCTTCACCAAGGCCATATCACTGGTATTCCACAGTGTAAGTACACATCAACACAGAGCAGGCAATTGTCTCCTCTGTAATAAATCAATCGCTTTTATGTATGGGGAATCGGGGATGCCTCTGTTATCTCTGTTTGTTCTGCTTACTGTGCTCACAACACACCCAGAGTCTTTGTCCTTTTATGGAGCAATCTCTGATTTTAACCTCTCAGATCAACTATCACTTCATCAACACTGAGGGGCATCCTATTGAAGGCTGGGCCGTCATGTATTATATCACTCATCTGTAAGTATAAAGTCACCAGGATATGAAGTCAACATTTATTCAGGAGTCTAGTTTGTGTGTTTAATGCTCACAGTTTGAATTGATGTACTTTCCAGGCTTAAAGGGGCTCTCCTCTTCATCACACTGGCACTGATCGGCACCGGCTGGGCTTTTGTTAAATACATCCTGTCTGACAAGGAGAAGAAGATCTTCATGATTGTCATCCCTTTGCAGGTATGTATGTGCATGAGCCACTAGCTTTATAAGGTTATTAAATCTAAATGAATTGGTTTTGTTGATCGTCTTGCATGTCTTTCTTCAGGTCCTGGCTAATGTGGCCTACATCATCATTGAGTCCACAGAGGAAGGCTCCAGTGAATACTATCTGTGGAAGGAGATCCTCTTCCTGGTCGACCTCATCTGCTGTGGAGCCATCCTCTTCCCTGTTGTCTGGTCAGTGTGTGTGCGATCTGTTTAATGTCTATCACTTCAGTTTTTCATTAAAACAAACCCATCGACTTTTGAATTAAGACGAGTGTATACGTTTCCACAGAGGTTAGTTTGGATAATAGGAGCCTTCATTCTATCATGGCCCAGTTTTATTCCAGTACACCAAAGTGCCCAATTTTAAGTGCATTTTGTAGGAAAGAGGATGAAGCTGCTCCATTATGGTCATGAAGGTCACTGCACTTATCCTAATGGGAATGAAAATTCAGCCACTCAGCTGCCCAGGAAATGCTGGGGTATATAAGGATGCACACCAGCCTTTCTTCCTCTCTAGGTCATAATCATGCATTAACAGGAAAGGGTGGTATACTGCTCAGTAAATAAACCTTGTGGAGTGATGGTTTGATTGAAAAGACTCCTCAGTTAAAGACAACAAGACAACTGTGGCAATGGGCAGCGAAACTCTTGGGTTAGTTGGTCGAGGGCCATACTTCACAGCTGTCACATTTCCTGTAGGCTGAGAGCTCTACTACCGTACTGATAGCTTCCAAGATTGCAAACTCTACATGGTGAAAACAGATGATTCTTGAAAGCTGCACAGTGTGGACTTGGCTGAATGCAATGGAAATTGTCACAAAGTAAGACAGCTCAAATCTTCTTTTTTTTTCGTCTGGGAGACCCAAAAACAGACTGCTTATACACCGTTGAGGTTTATACTACAGATTTGACAGGAAATGTCATTTCCCCCACTCGCTCATTCCTGAATATGTCCTGCTGCATTTAAACATCAGCTCTCCCTGACTTCACATAGAAGTGATGCTAGGAGGCTTGAAGGAAAAAAGGTTTGTTCAAAGTTGGGGGGAGAAATATGGTCGTCGATGTTCACACATGTACCTGGAGTTTGTTGGGCTGAATGAGCGGTGAAACCAGCAATCAAAAGTACGTTGAGTCATTGCAGAGGAACTCTGTTTTATTTCTGCACTACCATTTCATTATGGTCAAATTTGTTTTGAATGTTGGTCCTTGAACTAAGGTGACACATGTTGTAAGTGGGTGCTTTTTGGGCAGGGAGACAGCCTGGATGTTACCGTGGTTACGGTAACAGTCACTGTGTGTTTCTACCCGGAGAGCAATTAAACGTCTCCCGACCCATACCACGGCAAAAAACACTCAAATCTTGGAATTTAATTTTAAAAAAAATCAATGATTTATTTTTTGCTGAAATGGTAAATGAGATTTCCAGACATGTATGTTAACCCATTATGCTAACTAACAGTTTGGGTCTTCACGTTTGTCTTTATAGGTCCATCCGTCACCTACAAGAGGCGTCTAGCACTGATGGCAAAGGTGAGAATCCTGATCAGAAACAGACCAAAGGTTTTACGAGAATATAACTGTTTGTATCTAAATTTTGTTCCATGTCTCTTCTAGCTGCCATGAATCTGGAGAAACTGAAGCTCTTCCGGCATTATTATGTGATGGTAAGAAGGAGTTCAGCTCAGATTTATCTACACTGTATAATACACTCGGATTGCAACATTTGATGTTTTAAAGGCATTCATGATGTTGATAGTTTGGTCTGAATGAATCAGAGTTTTTTTTAAATATGGCATCAATTACTTTTCTTAAAGTTAATTGTACGGAGTGACTGCAATTGGCAAGGTCACTCCAGCCTTCTTATTCAGCAAAGTCCAGAACAAAAGCCTATAATATGTCAGTTTACATGTTGTAGAGCAAGTTTTACTAATCAAGGGCAAGATAATGAAGGAAGAACTCAAAACTGCAATATTTGACGCCTCTTACTGTTTGTCTATTTTCAAATGAGATGTTTCTTTTTCTTTTTAGATCGTGTGTTACATCTACTTTACAAGGATCATAGCCATTCTGCTCAAGGTCACCATGCCCTTCCAGTGGCAGTGGTGCTACGAGGTAAGACGAGCAACAACGATGTTCACTTCAAGTCTGACTTTATAACTGCAAAGCTCGTGTTTGAAGAAGGTTCCTCTCTCACACTAAACACTGACCGTGCAGGATTGGCAGGAAGTTTTAATGGGATGTATGCCAGTTTGATGTTTGTTAATACTTCTTAATATTTAGCAAATGGGCAAGGTCAGGCAGATTATGTCTTCTCTAATCTCTCATATGTCCTCAGTTTCTGGTGGAGGTGTCTACTCTGATCTTTTTCGTGTTGACGGGCTACAAGTTCCGACCAGCGTCCAACAACCCCTACCTCCAGCTCCCCCAGGACGAGGAGGACGTGGAGATGGATGAAGTGTAAGCAGACACCATCACACCTTCTTCTTAGGTTTTATTCCATGCTGTTCCACACATTGTCTAAACAGCCTGTGTAGTGAAAATCAAACAGTAAATGGCTTCATTTATGTATAGCACTTTTTTCCAAAGCTCATTAGAGTTCTCCTTATTTACCGATTCACACACCAAAGGCTGCAGGCCAGCAAGCAACGCACTAGGGAGACATTTTTAAGTTACTATTGGCGGAGCAGCATTTTTCAGTTATATAAACAGGAGGATACGTTTAGGGGAAGTGCTTAATGTATGCGTCATGTATCATGCTATGTGTGGTCTAAACATGAATCACCATGTAAGCATGGAGACACTAATCACACTTTGCTAACTAACTAGCTTGTTTTACTAAAACAAAAAATTGATTACATCTGTGAATAAGCTCGATCTAAATGTTCAAAGAAGCCATTTCTTTTACCAAGGTTTTTAAGCACTTTTAAGGGTTATTTCCATGTGTTAAATTCCTGATATACAACTGTGAGTAAAAAGAGTGTCACTGATGACCAGAGTACAGCTGTTTTCACAAATGCACAAAACTCCCGAAAATGTCTGCACTTTTGTGCATTGTCGGCGTGAACTGCATGTGTAAATGAATGAATGCATTTTTTTACCCGGACTTTTCATGCAAGCCCCCCGGTAACATTTCAGTGTGAAGTTAGGATGAGCCGAAGTGAGAACACGGGAGGTTATATTCATGGAAGTTAACTGTGAGTGAGTAGGCGGAGACGATGACGTTTATATCATGTGGCCTTTGTACAACAAGTGCAATCTTGTGAAAGTAATGAAGTTGCTTTGTTCACTTTTCTGCTCGCCAGTATGTTCTTTTCCACTCACTCGTTGATTCTGTTAACACATCAGATTACACGTAGCATGGATATATATTTACAAAAAACTGTCAGTAAAGTGTTGAACTCTCTTGGTTTTGTCCGCCGTCTTGCCTGAGGAGGATGCTTTTTCATCAGGTTCTAAGGACTGATAAGAGTTCAAACAAAATGTATATGATGCTCTGCTCTTTCTGTGTCTGTCTGGTTTCAGAGTGACTGAGTCAGGTGCACTGGAGGGGATTACCAATGTCAAGAAAACATCTAACGGACGCGATCGCCAGAAAGAGTCCACCTTGTGAGAGGGAAGCTGCATCTTTAGTGTTAAAGGCGAGGGGGGGGCCCAGTAAAACATCCCCAGGGATACACATGGACCAAGGTTTCCCGACAGCCCCCCACAGTGACGGCTTTCCCTCTTTAACTCTTGAAGTGGTTGCAGCCCACTGTCTGGCTATGCAAAAAAAAAGACTCACTTTGTTTCCTTGAGCACTCCACTCAGAAACTCTGAAAGCTTGTGCTCCTGCCACATGGACGGGTGGACATACGGAAAGGAGCTCTGATGCTTTTTAGTTTGCCTCTCCCTGCTCTCTCTCTGTCTCTCTCTCTCGCTCTCATTAACTCTCTCTCTCTCTCTCTCTCTCTCTCTCTCTCTCTCTCTCTCTCTCTCTCCAAAGATAATTATCAGTTGAGTGGAAGCCTTGCTTTCCATTGTGTTTATATCAGCTATTTAAAATAATGGTACTTCTGCGAGCCTCTTCGCTGTACCTTTCCATGGGTGACGTGAGTACAGGTGTGTGTGTGCGTGAATGTGGGATAACAAGGTTTTTTTTTTCGATTCCCTTTAGAGACAATGGCCCACACTCAGGTAAAACTGTAATCAATATATATTTCAAATTTCAATAATCTCGATTTTGGCCCTCCAACTGTTCAGGGGTCAGTAACGTCCCGTTGGTGATTAATCACCTTCATTCCCAAACAGTACAATTTTTGTTTTTCTTCAAATTTTTATATTGAAATATATGGATGTAAGATGTGCTATATTTCAATATATTAACTTTTTATATATTGAAATGTTATATTCAAGTGGTTTATGTTGGAGAGCTCCTTGCAGTCCTTGAAATGGACTGCAGCTGTAATTTAGTGCTTTAGTGGTTGAGGTCAATTGACAAACAGGTTTTTGGACGAGTCCCCAGAGCATTGGCCCAAATTGTGTTCAAACATCGCCTTTATTTCCTTTTTTTGTTCTTTTGGCCATACTGTGTTGGTGTGAAGAGAAGTGACCTAATCCATCATTTTTTAAACTGATCTGCTTTTGGTTTTACCTTCCTTGCTCTTGATGTGAAGCTTATTTTATTCATTATTGAAGACGTGCGGTGAAAGATCAGACTTGTGTGCTGCAGCCCGGCGGGGTAGACAGCCATTTGTAAATAATTTAAAGAGGAAGATCGTTGATACAAAAAGAGGCACACAACACTTTGATAAGAAATGCTTAGAGGCTTTATAGACGGTTATAATGACACAGAATCAGTTTCAATGAGAATATGTTGATTCCTTTAACAGATTGAGGGGAGGATAAAATAATATGAGGAATAAGGAAAGACTACTGAGATTGGAAACGCAGACACTCCTGTACATAGCTGCAGAGTTTACAGACTGGTTTGGGGTCTCCAGGATCTGAGAGGACAGCAGTAAACAGATGAGCAGACTCGTTTTGTGCTTGTTACAGAGGGAAATTTGATGTCTGTGTGAACTGTCACAATAAAGCTGGTGTTCTGGAAAGGACTCTAATTGACTTGTTTTGGGTTTATTTATTTCTTTACAGCTATTTTAGGACATTTGAGCGATTCCAAACAAATGAATACAACTTTTTGAATTTTAAATAACACCTTCTCGAGCATTGTGGCCATTATGACTTGTCAATTCATTACAAATTTCAAATTTCACTCTGCACTCAAAGGTGTGTTCTTGTACTACTTCGTCTGGCAGACCCCAACACTAGAGGATTCTAATGGTCTCACCGTTAGCTGTTAACAAATGGTTGAAAGAAAACACAACAGGGGTTTGCTGGGGCAACTTCACATTTTTGAAAAGAAAGAAAGGGTAAGTACAATCTGATTCACATGTTCTGCTCTGAAATGACACGGCTGTCTAGATAACTCAAAGAATGACAATATGAACAGATCATTAAACCAAAAGTAGAAACACTTTGGAGAAATAATGCAGTTCAGCCATAGTTCTGTCACCACCTTGATTTGAGACAACAAATATGAAACAAACAAATAATGACGAGTTTCAGACAAGTTACAGACTTGACTAAATCCATTTCATAACATATGAACTGAAGGAAATATGTAACTAGAAGATATAAGGATCCTTCTAAAATACACTAAAAACGTACCTAAACTTTAGGTCCTAAAGCACAGGTCAATATTCAAAATGCGTAAAAAAAATTAAAAAAAAGTATAGTAAAATAGTGATTTTCTCCACGATCGATTCACAAAAAGTCAAGTGTCTATTTTAGAATAATCAATGTCATAAATGTATGGAATTCAAATCAAACTTTTTGCACTACAATGATAAAAACAATCACCTTCCCAGTCTGGTATATGTAGCGGCCTCTACTGAGTCAATCAATCAATCTTTATTTGTATAGCGTCAATTCATAACAAGTGTTATCTCAAGACACTTTACAAAAAGCAGGTAAATTACCTTCTCTTTTTATCTATAAATATAACAAAAGAGCAGGTAAAAAGACCATGCTCATTGTTATGTTACAAAAAGCAGGTAAAAGACCTTACTTATTGCTATATTACAAGGACCCAGCTTAAACCTAGCGTGGCAAGAAAAAACTCCCTTTAACGGTCAGAAATCTTCTGCAAATCCATGCTCATGACAGAACAGCCATCTGCTAAACTGCGAGTTTAGCAATGAGTCAGCTTCTAGTGATGTCAGATGAAGAGAGAGACATCAATATTTACCTTAACGTAAGTTATTGACTTTCAAATCCCTTTTGGTTGCCCAAGGCTCTGCATACGGTTGTGTTCTTCAACATACTTGATGTTAGCAAATAGTGAAGTGTTTTTTTAGGTTTTCATTCCTCAAAATAGGAATAAAAACAAATAATAGAAATAACAATGTTAAAAATAGTTACACCACGAAATAAAGCTTTAAGGATGAATTTAAAATGAAAGATTTACAAGTAATAGAGGTTCAGTTCTTTAGGTGCCTGCAGAATTTATTGCCGGTTTTTGTTTGTCAGCCTGTTCCTCTTTTAAATCCTATTGTGCTTAAATTACAGCCTGTATAGTTAAATGTGATAAACATGCTGAAAACTTGTCAAATGAAACAGATGATGAAAACGTTTTACTTGTTATACTTACTGTTGTACATAAAGCACAATATATTGCAACACTGGGGTATTCAAAATGTTGTATCATGAAAAATTATATGTTGTCCCAATATATGATAATATCGTATCGTCTGGCTGGGATGTCAGCCCCTATGCTTCTTTTAACAGGAGCTTTTTGATAGGCGTGCATCTACCATTTTAACTCATCTGCAGCTTTATATCAGATGTTCAGAATGGATTTAGAGCTTCATTCAGTCCTCTTCATGTTTTAACAGCATGATGGATTAATGATGGCGCATTCTTCATCATTCTTCCTCCCTGCTGCAGAGATAGAGGTGATCTCTCTTTGTGAACAGTCTCATATCATCTGTCCACTGATGGCTCAGTAGTTTGCAGTCTGCTGTCAGCTCAGCCCCGCCCTCACCGCCAGCTCCACGAGGACGCTACTCCTCTCTGCAGTCTGCAGTCACTCCTGAGGAACCCGTCAGAGTGCAGCACACTGCAGTCTCCATCACTCCTCCTCTTCCTCCTCCTCCCTGCGCTCCCCTGGCAGGTGGAACACACGCACACTGGACAATGTGAGTATCAGCTCTTTTGTTTAATACTTTGTTTTCATAAATATCGCACAGGTAGATCATGGCATAAGAAATATATACTCATAGGCTGGCATAGCTTGTAGCTACCACTTTTTGTGCTGCGTCATGCACAGGTGAAGTGAATTTTTTTTTGCGTCATTGTAGATCGGGTGTGCGTGCATGGAAATCTGTTTTTAAACGCAATATTTTGCTGCATCATCTTTTCAAAATCACAAATAGAACACACGTTAGACAGACAAGTGAGGTGGATATTGTATTTAACACAATCCACCAGAACTTTAAAAACCTTTATTTTTACAACGGACTTGGTTTAAAAGCAGTTGATTGAATAAGTTAAAATATCAAACTGGTTATGGTAAATGGGATGAAATAAGCTTTAGTTATCGATGTTCCTCCGTGACCTTAAAACGCCTTTGATTTTTTTTTATAGAGGCAGAGGCTGATGATGCAGCACATCTCTTCCTCTCTCTCCTGTTTGCGTAGCTCTGAGAGCAGGAAAAACGTGTCCCATTTCAGCTCTGCAGTGAGAAATGCAGCTCACTGACTCAAATACTGACAGACTTTCAAAGCTTCTTATATCTGTCAAATCAAAAATATATACTGAAAAGTGAAAAGATTTGAGTCTGTTTTTACTATAGGCATGCAGCAATGATCTTTTAATGGATAATGCACTGTTTTACCTGCATTAAGTGCATTTTAAATGAAGATGTATTATTTGTTCTTCCTCAGGGCTTTCATCTCAGTCTTTGCTGTGCTGGCCGTAGTGGTCTCAGCTGAAGGAAATGTTGGGTAAGATGCGTTCACAACCTGCATTGTCATTGCACCCAAATCAATCAATCTGTCAATCATCAATCTTTTTTTGCATAGCATCCACCATGAGCACAGCACTTCACAACGTTTAGAAAAAGTAACAGTGGCAAGGAAAACTGCTTTTTATCAGGCAGAAACCACGAGCAGATCCAGGCTCATGTTGAACTTTGTCCTGTCCTTTGTCATTTTGGGAGGAAAGTTTAGTACATTGTGGTGCTGAAACTTAATCCCAAGCTCCACAAACTTACATCATTTGAAAACGTTTATTTTTATTTTTTATATGGTTAAAGAGGGGGTCAGGGGTGTGTGGCTTGAGGTAGAAGATACTTAGATAATAGAGTGTTACAGTTCTTTTTATATTACAACACAGGTAAATGTCATTGTTCTTGCCAGGTTAAGGGCTGTTTTAAAACAGTAAATGAGGCTTTGAGTCGTATGTAATGTTGAGCTATAAGAACAGGACAAAGCCTCATGGTTTCAAAAGTTAAACTAGCATAGAAGTGCCTTAAACATGCAGTCTTGCCAATGGCCAACAGTGGGCAGCTCCACTGGTTGCAATGTTGCAATTCCAATAGTATTTACATCTACCTGAAATGTACCCTTGCTCTCAGGGTTTTTTTCTGTAAACATTTTCCTAATGAGTTAATGTTCCCAGTCACTAGTAGCATGCCTTCTTCAATACAGCATCATGTTAATCTCAAAAATTACAACACCATTCAGAGTTAGATAGGTGAATAAACATGGTATGCTTTAAGGTGTGGCTATCTTTAACAAGTCACTGCTGCACCAAGCACCAAGGCTGACAAGTCAGTATAGAGATGAACCGATATCTTTCCCCAGTAAAGGCCACCCCTTGCTTCACTACAATGACCTCATGGGTGCTTCACTTGTTTTATAATATCAGGGCCTTTTGTCTTTATTAGAGGAGAGATTGGGGGATGACATGCAGCAAAGGGCCGAACCCACAGACGCTGCAACGAGGACTATAGCCTCCTCGTGGGGTGCTCGACATAACCGTTAGACTATACCCGCACCAGATCTTAATTTAAGTTTAGTTAGGAAGAAATGTCAATACTTAAACCAACATTTTTTGTATTTAATCACAATGTAGTTTTATCATTTAGTTAACATTTTAAAAAAGAGTGTACAGATTTAAATATACAGTAGAGGGCTTCAAGTGGATTGGCTATGATTTTAGATCAGTAGATTTAGTTTGCTCAAAACAGAGTAAAAGCCTCTGTACATGTGGTATGTGAGTGTTAAATTCTTTATTAATCACAATGGGCTTTAATCTGCTGCTGTTACAGCCGTCACTCTTCTAGGAAAGCTTTTAAATTGCTGCAGGGATTTGTTGTTTTTCCACATTCAGGCACAAGAGCATTAAAGAGGTCTAATCCAGTTATTAGATGTTACTTTCAACCAACAAAATCTTTAATGGATGTCGTGCCCCTCTATACTTCAATGAGTTGTTGTGTCCTCTGACCTCTAATTGCTCCAAGGTCAAAGCTGTAAAATAAATATGATCCAGCGTCTGCTTTTTATGGTTATTGAATAAAATGTTCATTGTTGAAATTATCATAACCAACCTTTACTCTTTTGGTTTGATTGTTTACTTGTTGATTTTTGTAGCTTTACTTAAACTTAAACAGTTAATTTTCCTAGATTCAAAACATTACCTTTCCCATCTCTCTGATCTCACCTTCTACCAAGTTTTTTTAATCCAAACTTTCTAAAGCACTTGATAATTATGGAAGTGGTATGTGAAGATTGGTAATAAGACTCAGGTTCGTCCTAGAGGTGTTAGATCTGGTTTTGGTCATGGCACTGTTAAGGCCAATGATCCACAAGCTCATCTTCTATTTTCTCTGGCAGGTGTTTCAAGTCAACACAAAGGTTTATCTAATATGGGGAGGGTAAAACAAACAAGTTGTTGAACTAGAAGCCATATGGATTTGGATGTTAGAACTAAGTACCCAGCTTAGCACCCTACGACTACGTCACACACTTTGTTGCTCCCATTGATTATTAGCGTCTTGCAGGATTTTGGTTCTTCACTGTCAATAACGTAAAATAAATGAACAGACAGTTTATAGGCGTAACACAAAGTGTTGCCTCGAACTTTTTTGTTCACAATTGTCTACAATGTCTTTGTATTCAGTTGCCACCTTCTTTAATCCATGAAAAACAATCATGGTACGTAGATGTAAGCTAATCGATCCATGTACTTTGGGAGATATAGTCTGGATAAATATTAAAAATGTTTTTTTTTTTACCATCTGTTATAGGCCAAGTACCAACAACAGCTTTTGCACAGAGTCAAAGGAATGTCTGGAGTATGAGCTGGTCTGCAAAACAGACGAATATGAGGTGAGTGACCACCATTCTAACAGCAGGTTTATCTATAGACTGCGGAACACTGTTAGTAGAGCAGGGAAATTTCAAACTTACCACTACTCTACAAATACTGCTGCACAATGTTGGCTGGAGTGTTAGCAGTCCCCTTTCCAACCTTCATTGGCACTGCCCAGGGAGAAAACAATTTTTTCCCCAAAAATTAAATGATTCAATAAGTGATTGCTTGAAGTGACATCACATGCCTCCATTAGCCAAATTAGCCAATACACTGTAAAAAAAAAAAAAAAGATTTTATTGCTTTTTGATAGGCTATGGCAGTGCATGCTATATTTGGCTATTGACATATTTTTTTTTTTAAACATGTTTCATTGTGCCCAGGCCCTAAAGACACTACTGGTACCTTGGTACATGTGTATATGTTCAAATCAAGCAATTATTTCCCTCTTTTCCTTGGGTGTGTGTGTGTGTGTGTGTGTTCAGGTGCGACACTACAGCCCCACTCGCTGGGTGTCCACAGACGCTGAAGCTTATTTCATGGGTGTTGGAGCAGCCATGGCCTTCAGAAGACTTTTCCAATACATCACTGGAGCCAACGAAGGAGGTAAGGACAGGATGGAAGCAGGGAATCAAAAGTGTTCATTTTTCATGTGGTTGTTCTTCTATAAGTGTGTGTTTTATGTGTGCAGGTTTCCAGATGGAGATGACTGCCCCTGTCCTGGTGAAGATCCCAGAGGACACCAAGATGTGGGAGCCGGCTGTCTACACGCTCAACTTCCCGCTGCCGTCAGCCTATCAGGAGAAACCACCTGCACCCACCAATGACAAGGTGTGCTGAGTTGCGAGGGATGTGGACGTTGGGGGGCTGTGGGTGCAAGGTGATATCAGACAGATTTTATCCAGGTGGTGGTGAGTTTGCCCTTGCCAGTCATAGGGTCAAATGCTGTTATCCTGCCAGCATCAGAGTGTAATATAATCACTTCCCGATCAATAGAGGGCATTGATGTTTGTGCAGTATTCAGTGCAGCAGCTGCAGCTTGCTCGCTCTCAGCAGAAGAGAAATAGATGCTGCTGGCTCATGATGGTGTCAGTGGCACTCTCCTGTATCTGCTTTATGATTTCCTGATGTAAAATCCAAGCAAATATAACCTCTGAACTTAACTAGCTAACTGTATCTAAAGAAGTTAAAGCTAACTTTAAACAAAACAGTAAGGACAACAGATTATAAATACTTGTAATGGACTTTGTTTTTCATTGTTACTTACATTCAAGTAAATGATTAGTACATTTCTTGCACTCCTTCCTAAACCATTCATGTACAAGTGTATTTAAAATGATCTGATTTACTCTACTATTACAATAACAACGTCTTTGTCCATCAGCATCCAGGATTTCAGTGGTGAATTTCACTTTGATATTTGTCTTTGCTTTTAATTCTGTGTGCTTTGAAACATTTATTTGAGATGTGTTAGTGCTGCTCTTTTTACTTTTTGACTATCAATCTACTGTAATCTATGGGGTGTCACTGTGTGACTCATAATGTCGCCTCCGTGTCTCCTGCACAGCTGTATTTCACAGAGATGCCAGAGATGGACGTGTACGTGAGGAGTTATGGAGGCTGGATGCTATCAGTCACCTCCAGGCTTCACGCTCACCTACTGACCAAAGAGCTGGAGAGAGTTCGAGCTCCATATAACCACAGCTTCCACTATGGAGTCGGATATGACAGGTATACTCATGTCTATAAGTCCTTTATCGTTCAAATCTTTGGTAACTTTTATATTAAGTAACACATGCGAAATGAAAAAGCAGCCTATAAGCATGCATCTTAGTAGCATTTTGCCTCTTCATTAGTCATTACACACCACTTATTCTGCATGACAATATACTATAACGAATAGGTCATTAACTAAGAGTTTTCTCTGTACGACCTGTAATTAACTGCTGATTGATAGTAAGTAAATTAATCTTTATATGCTTGGCTCAGTATGGGGCGGTATAAGGTGGTAATATAACACTTAACAAAGCATGTTAAGATCGAATTCATGTGTAACTCATATAATTCATGTCTAACATTGAGTAATAAGCAGTAACCAAGAGGATTTTTAGGTAAAACTCTTATTAACCTAGAAGCCTACAGCCATGCAGAAAAGACTTATAAATGACTAATACACTTTTTTTTACATCAACAAGTTTACAGCGTGAATGTGTACTTTAATGTAAAGTTAACCCTTACTTTATTCCTAGGAATCGTTTCAACTATTTCACTGTCTATCTTTGATATTTTAAAACCTTTGCCTCCTTCCAAATATAACTTATATTTGATTCTGTTTACATTTTCTTATTATCAATAAAAAGTGTTTTTTGAGACAAAACCGGATCCATATCATAGAAAGAAAGAAAGTGACAGGGTCCATGGTTAAATCACAGACAGGTTTGTGGACTACTGTCTCTACTGGTTGCCAGGAGTGACGACTCTTAAAAAAGAGAGTGGATCCCGATTAGCAGGTCACCTTAGTGTTGAATCGTAAACCCTGAGTGGCCATGCCCTGCAATACACAGTGCTCCAACCCCCATTTTACTCTTGACGGGACCATAATGCATAAAACAAACATCCAACTTAAACTATTAACTGATTAAGACAAGTTTTACTCAGGTTATAACGCAATAAACAATGGGTCATTTTCTCAAGGACACAATTGGACTTCCTCTCAGAACAAGCAGAGTCTCCCCCTGCTGGCCTTAACATATAATTCAGGTTAAAGAAACTTCTGCATTGACGTTATTTTCAAACCAAGGGACAATGTCGGCTTCTTAAAGGGTCTAAGATAAGATAAGTTACTTTATGGTCAGTTCGGCCATACAGTATGTACAAGACATACAGAGGGTTGAAGTGTTTTTCCAGACCTCAACGTAACACAAAAGTAAAAGAACAACAAACAAAAGAACAAAACATTAATAACGAAAAGGACAAAAGTGCATCTGTCAGTAGACAATAAAGCAGGGGACGGTAAATGTGTTCAAATATATGGCGTCTGAATGAGAAAGTGCATGGTGTGATAGTTTTTGGGTGTGTTAGTGTTTAGCCTTTTTAGGGTAGGGTATAAAAACCTAACAGCTGTGTGAATGAAACTGTTTTGTAGGGTTTTAACTATTTTGACTCTGTGTGTCTCTCTCTCTCTTTGTTTGTTTGTTTCTCTGTGTGTGTAGTCCTTTGAAGCTGTTGAACAGGCACAATGAGGTGTGGTACGTGGCCGAGGGGGAGCCAGTCTGCACAGATCCGCAGGAACCAACACCTCCACACACCCCTAGGCCAACCCTCACCCACTCACCCACAGATTCTTCTTCTGACCCACTCCCACACACCCTCTCTGACTCTCCCGCACTCACCCCCTCAATCCTCTCCTCCATCCTCTCCTCCAACTTCTCCTCCAACTTCTCCTCCAACTTCTCCTCCACATACAACTCCTCCTCTCAAACACCCCCTAACACCACTGCTCTCCCCACGTCTAACGTCCCATCCAGCCCCTCAACCAACCTTCCTGCTGAACCTGCTTTTAGCCACCCACCCACCTCTGCCCAGATCCTTCTCGCCCTGATAAATAACTCATCAGATCCGGTCTCTGTGAGCCCGTCTCTGGAGCAGCAGTCTGATGCTGCCCTGTGGAACAGCACAGCCCACAGCCCTGTGGACACACAAGACGACAGTAACCCTGTGGTCAAGCCAGATGACGCTCATTAGCATTAGCAGGCAGGTTTGATTTCAGCAGCTATTGCAGGTCTATTCACACGCAATCTAAATAAGAAAGCAGCAGTGTGAATGTGTGTGATTGAAGGATAAAGCTGTTCTCATCTTTCATATCTCTCTATTTCCATAAATCACAAAAAACGACCTTATAAAACTTAATGTCTAAATATATGTTCTATCACAGCTTTGCACCTGCAGCCTCTGTAGGCAAACACACACCTGTCCACTGTGTCCTTCTGAAATGATCACAGAGCTGCAGTAAAGTGTACATGTATGTATCAGTTTGAGAGTGAGAATTCGATGTTAGGGGTTGAAAACACGTTTCATCACAACACAATATGTTATTGACAGTAAGATATATTCGCTGCATTTCCAAAGTCTACAAAGAAACGATTTTGATTTGATTCAATTCAAAGTCCTGCCATCAATATAAGATATCACAGGCCAATTTTAAGCAGTTACATTTAGTGATGCACTGCTGCATCAGTTTAACATCCCTATTGGCCAATAAAGGCCCTGTTGACAAACATCGGCCAATTTGCAAAGTGGCACGGATGTCAGTAGCTGATGCTTATGTTTTGTGCTGCATTAATTCAAGCTTGAGAGCTGGTACACCTTAATGCTGATTGAGAGAAGAGGTTTTTTTATTGGGCAGAAGAAGTCACTTGTTAGACAAACTGATATGAGTAAGAAAATGTCGACAGTGTCTGGCAAAGATCAGAGATATGCAGTTTGTATGTCTTGTTCCAGGGACATGGACTACTAACAACAGCTTAAAAACATCCAATCTCACAACTCATTTGAAAAACAGACATGAAGACTTACAAAGAAGTAATGAAAAAACATCTGTGTCAGAATCAACAATCGGCTACATTGTTATTTTAACGGTATCCGTCCTGATTTTTCACAATCAGAGCATCTCTTGTTATACATAAATAAACCTCCCGAACAACATCTGAGATATGATTTGAAAATGTTGTTGCTTAGTTCTTCCAGATGTTGAAATACTTTTTTTAATCTGGAAAAAACATATATAAATATCAGTGTGCCTAAAAATAAGTCTGTCAACCTTAAGCTGACACTATGGTTACAGCTTTCGATTTGCATTATTGATATTAAAATGTAGATTTATCAATTGACGTATCGATCCATATTGGCATATTTTTACTCCTTTACTTCAAGTGTTGTTCCTCCAACTGGGGGAACTGCAGGCGTGCTTATTTCAAGTTTAACCCTAAAATACATTTAGAAACGAGTAAGTCTTCAATGGTAATCTGTGTGTTACGGGTTAGCAGAGTAGACCTGAAACAGTAGGCCAAAATATCAGAGGAAACATAATAGGCATAATGTGTTCTAGCCATTGTTGTTAAAAGAGTTTGATGCTGTAATATTTAAAGTCTCTGTCCATAGTTTCAGGAACTAACATCTCTAGAGCTTCTACTCTCCGTTTAGCTTCATGTCAATTTATTTCTTGATACAATCTGTGATTTATCATTATACCATTAGAGAGCACATTCAGTGGGATCTTTGGTGCAGCCTCGAACCTGAGTATGACTGGTTCTATAAAGTTTTTCGTAAAATAGTTCATACAAGTCTGACCTGTGGCTCCTTTCCCACATGTCATTTCCCACTCTCTCTGACCCTCATTTCAGACTCTATCCAATGTCCTATCTACAGTACAACAATTTACAACAAAGGCAAAAAAATCCCAAAATAGAATCTTTAAAAAGTTAAATAAAAATAAATAAACCTGGATCATGACAAAAGGGATATTGTTAATAACATACAGTCTGCTTTGTACCAGAATACAGCCTTTGAGGTTTGACCTTTATTTCTTGAATCAAAAAGAAAGCAAATTCTTGTGTAGCATCTTTGAATCACATTAAACGTAATCTTTGCAAGTCACTTCTGAACCTGAGTATAAAATTCACCAATTACAGATATGTATCTTTAACCCAGCTTAGGCCAAAATGTTTTAGGAATTAATAAGAATATTAAACACCAATAATATCAAATGTTCTCGCAACAGTTTCTACAATAAAAAACATCATCCTTCCTATCCTTTTGAATCCATGTTATTTCTCACATTTCGACATTATGCTCAAAGGTGTCCTGCTGAGTTTGGACCACTAGGGGCATATTATGTTGTATGGGTGACTTGAAGCATATTTCTGCTGAGCAGTAACATTTGTGGCAGCAGTGTTTAAGTAGAAATGTGCTTTTAAAGAAAGCTTAAAAAGAAGATCATGACTATACAAACAATACATGACTTCCATTGCTCCTTAAGTTTCTTCACAAAGAAAGGGAACAAAGCAGTTTCTGCTCTGAATACCCAATTACAGTAAGTCCACAACACACGATGATCTTAATGTTTTAGCCCTGATTGATTGGTGAGAGATGATCAGTAGTTTATTTTTGAAGAGTTTGATCTTAAAATAGGTTAAAGTGTCCCAGTGATCCCAATGAGTGATGCCTGGTCAACCAATGTAATACAAGATACATCTGTTAATCAAAGACTTTCTATCTATGTGTGTATCTGAGCTTCATACTGTATGTTCAAAGTAAGGTGCAATAAAACCCATAACAAACTATTGTTGGACTCATTTTATGTTTAGTATTTACTTTTTAATTGTCTAAACCAGGGGCGTAGCACACAACCCAGGTCCCTGTACATGTAAAGACATAATCAGGAGAAAAAACGACTGAAAGACAGAAAAGCTTGATCTGTGGAGTTTATTCCAGTTTGTTATTTCATACATGAATGCTGGTCTGAAAAACACCTTTTTAACTGTGCACTCTACTGCAGATAGAGATGGTGTTCAATAGCACTTCACAAAATTGAAAACAAAACTGAATATGCTTATTGAATGGAATACCTTTTAAATCCCCTAAGTAAACCTGGTAGTCTTGATGGGAACTTTTCAGTAAAAAATATGTACATATTTTCATTCAATTTCATAATGTAAACCACTGAGGTTCCAGTAATCTTGAAGCACTTTAGGGCTTTCATCGCGAAATGTGTCACTGATCTACTGCTACAGCTGCAGAAACCACAGAAGCTTACATGTAAGTAAAACCAATACAGTGGACAATCATGATTCTTTGTTTTCATTCTGCAAATACCAAGTAAATTGCTAATTTCTCTACATGCAAGATGCATTTAATGTTACCTGAAAGGAAGCCTGCATCTGGTCTGATGATACAGTGGTGGAACTTGTCTTTGTCAAATGATCAAAAATGTCATTTTTCTTGCTTAAACAGGATAACAAGTAGATACACATTGCAACAAACTTGTGATTACCCTTTCTATTCTTAGTACTTTCTGCAAATGTTTTTAGCAGCTTTTTCTGTTAGATTTCAACATTTGAAGATACTGTAAGGGGTCGACCATTTTCATCAAATCTGTCATAGAAATATTTGTGTACAATTAGCATGTTTGTGTCGGTCACCAGTTTTCTGTAGTGTCAGAAATAAGTTAAAAAAAAGGCCATCTAAGTGAGAACATCAATGAGAGATTTGATAAGGGATTCTATAGGGATGGTTTACAAATTTGGATCTGGATCCAAAATAGAACCCCACTCCTAGAGTGCAGCAAATCCTGTACTTCTGAATGTCTGAAGTTTTGCATGTCACACTTCATCCTCAATATGCAAACAGCTGAGTGATGTTTCATTGGCATTCGATGCTCACATACATACAGTACACGCATTATCAACATAGTTTCATTAAACCTCACTGTCACCGTGATATTCCTTTGAAATTAGCTTACACCACATACATTAAATAACCATTCATGCTGTGGTGATCACCTTTAAAAACCACAGTTACAGATCTTTGACGATCAATCCTGTTCTCTATCTTATGGTTATGGCTATCTTTTGTTTTGCAAAACAAATGTGCTTCGGACGACATTAGGCAGGATTCAACTTGAATGTCGCAAAAGATAAAAGTCCTACACGTAGCTCTGACATGAGAAGGCTTTTTTCTGTTGTTACTTATAAAACTGGCGTTATACTTGAGGCCTTCAGTCCACAGAACTGTAGAGGAAACAAACAGTAATCATGTGTCATGTGTCTTCTTCAGTGTTTGTCAATAAACAACTTAATAAAGCTAATTTTCTTCTTAAAGAAAAAAAACATTTTAGAGTTTGTACTTCAAACAATGAAAGTATGAGACTTTTTAAAAGTAACTCCTTCTTGTGCAGTTATCCTTATATTTTATAAAACCTTCTTCTGTTCACTCTGGATATGAGTGTGTCTCTGTTTGGCAAAAGAAAAGCTGTGCTGTTAGCTTTTTCATGCACATTCAAGGGGAGTACAAATACATTTTAGTATTTTGTATTTGTAGTAGAATCCCAGGGCAAGAGAGGTAAGGTTTATTTCAGCACACACATGGCTAAAGGCTTGTCTGTGTGCACATAACTGGTTTACAGTTTCTACCAACATTATAGTGTTTTCCTTAATGATCTGTTACTTATGTGTGTTTTGTTCTTCACTTTCTTAGTTCTACTTATTTACGGTTCCCCCCCCTTCCTTCTGTATTTCATATTTGACAACATTTGTCACTATGTTGACTGTATAAAGTGTTTTCTGAAATGGTCTGTCACTGTCATGTTTTATGGGCCTCACTTGGAAATGACCGCCTTCTTGGTAATGCTTGCTCTCCTGCTCCCTCCTCCTCCCCCTCCTTGCCAAAGATGATTAGGGATGGTGAAGGCGTCCACACTCATGCCCATGGTTTTGGAGGGGATGGCACTGAACTGCTTCCTATCTGAGCTGTATTTGTAGATGGACTCCACATGGGTGGAGCTTATTGTCCGTGGGCCCACGCCAGCCAATCGTACAAGCTCCTGGGAGTCAGAGTTCATGGTGTAAACGCCTCTGAACTGGCAGTTGGAATCACGGAAGAGGATGAGGAAGTGGTTGGCAGGACTCTTCTCCATCTCCTAAAGGAAGGAGTGGGATTTGGAGAAAGATGAATGCAAGTAATCATTTTGTTGCTTCAAACATACCATTAAGCTAGCTTGGTGCCTCAAATGCAAAAGTAACAGAATTCTTAAATGTGTTGGCTGATTTATGTCATACGTTTTCAAAAGAAAGGTTAAATCGGCTTATGGTACAGTAAAATGAAAATTCTACCTCAACTATCTTGGTCTTTTGGGTTTCGTTGACCTTTCCAGCGAGGCAGCATCGAGAGAGAGCGTTGTGAATGATGAATTTGTTGGACTTGAAACTTGGTTCTTTAAAGAGCTTTGGACCTACAAATACAAATAAAAGCACACTTGTTTATGCTATTGCTAACACGTGTATACTTAAGTTGTCAGCTTAAAGTTATATATGAGGTAGCTACCAGTAATGTTAGCTTGAAATTATGGATTGCTAACATTAGCTTTTAAGGACAAATGAATTATCATACTATACATATTGGCTCGATCCCTCTAGATTTTTACTATCCATTTGCTGTTGATCAATCGAGAGGCATTGCAATGTAAATGACTTTTGTATTTCCCACTTTTATACAACTTGCAAACCTTATACAGGTAGGTAGGTAGGTAGGTAGGTAGGTAGGTAGGTAGGTAGGTAGGTAGGTAGGTAGGTAGGTGGGTGAGAAACTGTATTGTGTGGTACTCTACTGCACCTGTGTATTCTTGGGCAGGCGATGTTCCATTGGAACCAGTCTCCCAGTCTTTATCCCCATTCTTATTTGCCAGTCTGCTTGGTATCACACATCCTGAAGGTGAATCAGGACGGCTGTGGGAGGAACGTCAACAAACCAGCAGTTAGTCTATCACCTTTTTTCTGTTTTGTTCTTGAGAACGGACTGTTTTTTTTTGCTGATTCATCAGTAAGAAAACAGTAAGTGACAAGAGTCTTTCAATCAGTCTTTTACATTTTCTAGCATATCTGGATAATGATCTGACATCCATCTCAAGTTGAGTAATACTTCAACAAACCTAAAAAGTAGTCTTTTAAAACCCCTCACTGTGCTTCCCAATATCCAGATCTTGCCAAACTAATAAGCATAAAACTATTTTTTTTCTTTAAAAATGTGAGGGAACAATCTAAAGTAAAAACCAGGAGGCTCTCTCAAGCAAATTAAACCCATGATTACCGTACATTAGCATTGTTTCTTTAACGGATGTGCAGTTAGCATTGTTACAGTTACTGGTGCCATGCAAACATTTAGCGTGTTAAAATAGGCAACACTGAGTTGATGCAGAGGATGGCATTTTTACATGTTGGTTCCCCTAATCAAAATCTTGGATCTAGAAAATAGTCTGAAAGTTGCCTTCAGAAGGCTGGGGACAGTGTTAGTTGAAATTCAAATTTCATGGCAATCCATTAGTTCTCTGGCTGAAAATATGGATAATAATACTGACCAAATCTGGCCAACCATCAATGTTGTCTCTAAAGCCAGGAGGCTATTTTAGCCAAAACAGTACTAATCAGAGTGAAGAGGTATATGAATGAACCAATGCACCTTTGGGGTTTCTTAGTGGGGTCAGCAGATCTGTTTCCTGGCTCATCTGTGGCTGCCAGGTTGAGGGAGGAATGAGAGTAGACTTTGGTCAACTTAGAGCCTGGAGAAACAAATACATTGACAAAACAACTTTAGTCATTAAAATCATTTCCAAACGCACCTAACCAGTTGATACTTTTGGTTTCATATTTACCAGATGTTCCTTTTGCAGGACTAAGTGACAACTTGGTCTCCTCTCTAGTCATGCTGCGAGGCCTTGAACGGGTTTTCTTTGCAGAGGATCGTCCTTGAGTGGTGGATTTTTGCTGAAGCACTTTGCCCAAGTCCTCCATGATCCTGAGTTGATGCCGCAGAGCATATTCCCCTCGTGAAAATTGACCCCAACGGACTGGTGTGTCAGGAGGTGTAGGTGAAGGTGAGGTTGTGCCTGCAGGAGGAGTATTGGAGGGAGATGCCATTCTTTTGTCCGAGGATAATGGTCTGAAACCAAGAAAAATGAAGTTACTTTTACATGGATCAATCCCAGCTTAAACTAACTAGTTGACAATTGTATAGATTCCGTCATAGGGAAGTGGAGAATTAAGAATCTGCTTTGTGTGGCAGCATTCACACATTTTTTTATATACCTCTCTTGTTCATGCCACTGTCTTCTCCTCTTCAGCTCTTCAGTTCTCTTCTGCTGCTTTTCCAACAGAAGTGCTCTACGCTGGGCCATCTCCTCTTCACTTAGTACTTCCTCCTACAACCAAATGATATACGCAAGTGTCATTTTTATTCAATGTTCATGCAAACCAAGTCTTATTTTACTTTCATTAGGATTTGCAAGCACTCACCTTAAAGAAGAATTTAACTCCTCCTTTTGGCCCAAGCTCATTCTGTTCTACACTTGGTTCCAAAGCTTCAGGCTGTCTTGTCTGTTCACCCTCTGATTCTGTTTGTTGTTCTGGCAAATTGATGGTTCCTGTTGCCAGATTCAGTTGCTCTATGGGGTCTGAGGGTTCAGCAGCCAGTCCTCTAGAAGGTTCCACAGCAGATTCAGTGTGGTCGCTCATAGAATCAGAAGAAAACTCGTGCCCTTCGTCAGTTGGTTCATCGCTGCCTCCCTCTTGCCCTCCAAGAGATGACAATGATACCTCAATCAAGCTGCAACGCTTGTCTGCATCTCCACCCCTCACACCATCACCTCCTGTGCTGTATGCAGCAGAGAGTGACAAAGTATCGCTCTCAAATGAGTACTCAGAAAGTGCTTCGGAGCTGCTTCCACCTGCAGCTCTCAGGAGATCTTGTCTTGGCTGTTGAAAGACTGGGAGCCCCCCTAAGACCTCCATATCCTCTTGCTCCAGCTCCATGCTAAACTGAGTTGGGGTCTCACTTGAAGCTGTGTCTGAGGTGTTATCATCAGGCTGCGGCTGCTGGGTAGGCTGAGAAGATTCTTGAGGAGTTCGTGGTCCACCAATTCGGAAGGAAGAGGAGGTCTGAACCTGACACTTGCTTGGGGACACACGCCGCAAGTGGGGGATGGTGTCCACATTATGGGTTGGTGTCAGGGCACGGTTGAGTGGGGGGAACTTGAGTTCAGAAGGACGTGGATGAGGCTGATGTTGGGGACGTGGGTGATGCTTGGGGCTGCGAGGAGTGGTTGAAGAATGGATTTTAGTGCGAGGAGCAGGGCAGGAGGAAGAGATGATGGGGTTTTTTGGGGAAGATAAAACATGAGATCGCCGTGACGGGGACGAACCAGAAGGGGGATTGGGAGCAGCAGGAATCACCCAAGCTTTGGTGGAACTCCTTGTAGGAGTCTTTGTAGGGGTTCTTGGTGGTGTTTTTGTTGGGGTATGAGGAGGAGTTTTGATTTGGGTTTTGGCGTTACTTCTTGGTGTCGATTTTGGAGTGGTTTTTGATGTATTTCTAGGTCTTTGGTTGCTCATGAGCTGCTGTTGCTGTTCTGTAAGTTTTTGCATGTCCTTCTGTAGTGACTGCAGAGCTTCACTCAATTTCTGAACCACTTCATTGCACTCAACTATGACAGCTTCACCTCCGTTCTCCTTCTCTGCTCCTTTTTCTTTTTCTGCACCTTTCTTGCTATCAATAGAGAATGTGACCTGCTTCTCCAAACGAGGAGGATTGGACACAGATGGCTTCTCCTTCTCTTTCTCTCCATCCATATCTTTGTCCTTCTTTACCTTCTCTTCCTTCTCCTCATCTTGCTTCAGTTGCTCCTCCATCTGATTGAGACGCTCCTCCAGGGTGAGATTATCCTCCTCTGTTCCCTGGCCTCCCCCCTCTCCCTGCTCTCTTTTCAGTTGAAGAAAAGCAGTTTTTCCAAGCCTTTGTCTGTGCTTGGCAAAGATGGCTTCGATACGTCTTTTTTGGGCTTCAATGCTTTTTCGCTTTTCTTCCAGACGAGCCCCCAACTCCCAGGCCTCTGAGCCTGGTTCAGGGCCTCTTGGACCTGGGCTGTCCTGGCAGCTAGGTGCCCCTGCTGGGGTGGAGGGTGTATTTGGAGTGCCTGGAGTTGTTGGGGTTGAAGCAGAGGCTGAATCCTCCCCAGGAGCAGCTGGATGTCGTCGTCTACTGTCTCGTCTTTCTGCGAAGTTCGTCATCCTTGGACTGTTGCTGGTACTGTGGTTTCCCTGGCGACTTGTACTGGGTCGAATATTACCAGGGGCATTTCTAGGGGCATCATCTGATGCTTCAGAGGAGTCAACACTTCCATCTCGTAGTACAGAATCGTCATCACGTGACATATCAGAGGTGCGCCCTGTTCTCTCTCTCCTCTCTCCCCTTCCTTGTCTTTTAGAATCGACCACTTCTCCTCCAACAGGTCGATAGAGAACCCCAGAGCGACAGGGAGCAGAGCTGCTGAGCTGTGGATTATTCTCCTCAGGAGAATGTAGGAAGAAACCAGCAGGGGCTCCTTCAGGGCGTAACCTAGGTTCTGGCCTTCCTCCAAGCAATCCTCTTCCAACTTTCTCTGCTGTCTTTTCCTTTCTCCGATCTTTATTTCCAGTACTATGAACCACCTGGAGTGCTTCCTCGATGGTTGGCAGTTCTCCAAGTGGTGCTGTGTGTGCATAAGGACCCCAGGATGAACGCTGCGATGGTACTGAAGCGCTGACCAGGTGGCTGAAGTCTTCTGGGGGTGAAGTCATTGCAGGGATGCCAGTGGTGAGGCTGTCAGTGCTGACAGAGCGAAAGACAGAATCTATTGGGTTTCCCATGACAATGTCAACATCACTGTCCAGTCCAAATGGGATGCTGAAAGTCACTGCTGACAGAGGACGACTGCAAAGAGGTAGGTGATGATGGCGGGGTGGAAAAATGGATGGGTTGTGCCAAACGAAAATGGAAAGGCAGAGACCACAGAAGCCAAAGTAAGAAGATCGAAATTAAGATAAAAATGAATATACCACATTTACTATAGAAATCAGGTGAAGTTTTGAAGTACAAGTACCCGATTTGTTTCTTTGTCCAACATTTGTTTTCTGGAACAACAAACATAAAAATGTATTAGAGTCTTTTTCCATATAATAAAAACATTGTGTACACATCTTTGGGTTTCTTACCTGGTGACACTGGGGACGAGATAGCCACAAAGGGTTGTTTAAAGATGAACGAAGGTGAACCACTGAAAAAAAAACACACCTTAATTATCTTCATCTACAATTCTTCTATTTATAACTTCTCAAAGCTTAAAAAACGGCCTGGGAGGTGTTTCAAATTTTCTTTCCTTGCCATAACCAGGTTCTATTGAATTTTATTAAAAGTTTATATTGGTTTAAATCAGTTTTTTATTAAATAACTGCTGTAGTAGTTAAGGTTCAGATTAGTTGTTGACAAGACTCACATCAGGCAAGTGAATTCCTGATTTAATCATTTCAGTGTTTGGTATGTTAGTGGGATGCTGATACCTGTTGCTGTTTCCATTCACAGGACTTGTGCAGTCTAGTATACCTGAGACATCTAAAAGATAATTAAACATCTGTGAGATATCTATACATGAAACAGCCAATATAACAACTCTAGAGAAATGTCCTCAATGATGTTCTGGATGTCACAGACCTGTGAGGTCGATGGGCTCTATGGGCTTGACAAAATCCGGCTTCTTAATCTCAAACCACTCCAGCAGCTCAGCTATGAAGCTCATGATGTTCAGCTGTGGAAAATGGCATATACGGTTATTATGAAGGTGAATCATATTCGATGAGATGAAACAGGGTCGAAAAAGAGTAAAGACTTAGGGACTTTGGTTAACAGAGAGAGGAAAAAGTCCAATGTATAAACTTGGCAGATTGACTTAATTCCTACATGCATTATAAGCATTCAGCATAGACGGGCATGTCACCAAGTAGAAGAGCTTCTACAACAAGACTGTTATCTCTGCTTGCACTACCATCTGTTCAGCCCTGTTGCATCCTATTAATCTGTATTGTAGTACCTATATGCAACAGTCAAAAATGTTGGTGTTGATAGTCTTAAAGTTTCAGTTTGCCATTCAAAAAGTATTACCTGACATCTTTGAGCAGTCTTTGAATGTGTGCAAGAAATCAGACAATGTTCAGCCCAAAAAAGGTAAAACACGTTGGCCCAAGTGCAATTTCCGAGCCCATTGCTTATCATCAGACATCATTTAAGCTTGTACTTAACCCTATTTACAGATGTCTGCATATGAGTGCAGAAAATAGTTCAGATGACGTCCTTCAACTCCATAATCACAACTCAAGTGGCTTATGAGACTATAAAAAATGGCCAATTGACAAAAACAGAACACTTGGGCAGATTATCTGTTATCAGTTACCTTGTTATCGACTTGCTACTTTAGAAATCAGGAACTTTTCTTGTAGCCAGAAGCTAGCCAGTGGGTTCCAAGTTTGGCGTTCTGATCAAATTGATCTTTTGAAGTCATTGCAGTGACATTGTTCTTTCTCAGAGACTTGAGTTTGGAGCGGCCTTGCGTACACTTGCTCTCTTTTTTATTCTCTTCTCATCTCTGCAGCTCCTCACTTTAACAATTCGGATGCATCTTCAAAATGATGATTACGTTGTTAATTCAAAGGGTCAAAATACTTACATGCAAAACAGGGGGCGCGTAGAGCAGGTCCTCCACAGCCAGGGGGCAGCAGCTCTGTAAACTGCTCTCACAAAACTCTTTAATCAGCTGCAGGTTGTAGAGACTGTCAGCCACTGACATGGTGTCCTTCAGACACACATCTGGAAGGAGCAAAGAAATACGTATTTGAAATATTATTTTTTTTGTCTATGTGCATGTACATTTAAGGCAAACAAAGAGTTTTTGATTTATTGTAGATCATTTGTAAAAGATATTTAAACATAAACATACTTTGACAAATAAAGTTAACCAATTGCAGCAACAAAATGAAAATGAATCATTAAGAACACAAAATGTAAACTCGAAAAATTCTAATATACTTTTTTAAGAGTCCAATAGTTGTACAGATTTAGAAATAAGTTCAAAGATATTATCTCCCAGTGAACATAACGTCTATACAAGATTCCCATTTATAATGGAAACATTTTCTAAGTGACGGCACCATCTTTTAAGTTGAGATGGATACCTGCATCAGCCAAATATAAATATTTAATAAAAGTGTGTATATGCATGTGTGTTAACTTCTTAGTACATGTGTGTACCCTCTAGAGGCAGCAGGCTGGGGCAGTAGAAGTGCAGCACAGCGGCTATAGCGCAGCCATTAGACAGATCTTTGACCGCAGAAACCAAAGGGAAAGTAGGAGTGAGCTTAGACTGCACTTTGTCCTTCCTGTAGCGAATCTGAAGAAGAAAAGAAAGGGAGGGGAAGGAAAAAAGTGATGAGAGAGAGGAGGGTGAAAAGAGGAAGAGGTGTGCAAAGACAGGTAGGAATAAGAAAGATCAAATGGGCAAGTGAGGAGGAAAGTGTTAGGATTATAAAGCATATGAAATAAGTAACAGATACAAAAATAAGGGATATGTTTAGTAGGTTTCGACAGTGGTTAAAAAAGTAAAACCAGCAAGGAATGTTTTTCTTTCAAGCATTATAAAAAGCCATCAAACTATGATGCCAGCCAAACTAGGGGATATTGAAGAGAAAAAACCCAGAACTGAAGCGCAAGACCAGCGATGCTTCACATAAGAAACATTTGCACACACGCTCACACACACACACCAATCATGTAGTGCAATGCAAGGTTTTGCAAAGACATTTCAAAATAAACAACTAATTGATAAACAACAGACACAAAATTATGGACAGAAAAATGCCGTTGATTTTAATGTTCTCCTTCAATGTCCATGCAGCAGAAACAGGCAACACTATGGGCCTTCAATCGTGATACATAAAAAGAAAAAAAAGTGAAGTTTTTTAAGTGCCTGACATTTTTCAACGGAGTATTAGAGCCACATTAAAGACAAAAGGAGAGATTTTCAGAATAAAGTGGCATATATGGAGAATAAAGTAGTAATATTACAAGAACAAAGTCACTATGTCACAAGAATTCATGTGTGATTTTCTCTGAAAAAAAGCTTTTTTATAAGAGAATCATGTTGTTATATAAAAAAAAAAAAAAGTCGTTATTTCACAAAAATAAAGTTTCAGGAAAAAAAAAGAAAGTTTTGTATATTACAAGAAATTAAGTTGTAATTTAAGTTGCTCCGGTTAGCTGGTATGTTATTTAGAAGGGGAAAACCAGAAGAGCAGCGAGCTGCCTGCACGAACTTGAGGAAAATAAAACCGTAAAGAAACAAAAAACTGAATACTTCATCTAATGGCACATCAGTACCACATGGTCATAAGTATCAGGACTCAATCTTGAAGAAAGGTCAGTCTAAAAGGCAGCCTGAGCAGACTTTATTCTTGTTATATTTTGCACTCATATGCAGCAATGGCCATAGTAACAGACCATTGTGCGTCAATTTGTAACTGTTTTCAGCTGTGTTGCTGGCTGTTTTCCACTTTTATGCTGTGAGCTCAACGTCACTGTAAATGAGGGAAACCTCAGTGTCTTTCGTGTTAAAATAAAGGTTTTGACTTGAATTGAATATTACAATTTCATCGTGGCTTTATATTCGACTTTTATTCTTGTAATATTGATACTTCATTCTCAAAATCTGAGATCTTTAATGTGGCCCCAGTTCTCCACTGTAAAATATACCTAACAGAATCCAAAATATGTGCACCAACTGTGACTTGATGTCAAACAATCTTGTTAGAGGAGGACAAGGATTTATAACATTCAACATCCAATCCAGTCTTTGATGCCTCCTGTAACATAGATTTGTGACATACACCTTAAAGAAAAGCAGTGAAACATAATTACATATGGATAAATACTGTTGAAAGTGAATGAGCTTTTATTGATCCATCCAACCTCGGGGTTGGAGTAGTGATTAATTTGCAGTCAGTCAGTCATTGGTCGACAGTGTGGGAGAGGTGTGGTGATAGGTCAGTCTGTCAGTCAGGTGCGTTGCTACGGTAGACACTGAGGATGAGGGTGAGAGAAGAGCGAGGTGTTATACATTACCACAGGTGGCTTATTCCCCGACTCCTTCAAACAAAAAGCGATAGCATGCTGGATGGGGGATGGCAGAGAGAGGGAACAAGCATAAATGACAAGGGGGCCGGTCATCATGGGAACCGCCACACCACACAGTCACTGCTCAGGGAGAGGAGAGCGACAGAGGAGGAGGAGGGGGAAGAGAGGAAGGGGGTAAATAAAAGGGGGAGGAATGAACTGGGAGGTAGTTTCCTTCTCCAACACCTCCTTCTCCCTCTCAGCTCTGATAATCTGGGCAGTTTGAGATGAAACCGATGACTGAATGTAACAAAGTCATAAATACCACAATGTCTAATCATCGGTTAATAATAATAATAAGCAGTTACAGGACATTTTTAGTGGCTTCTCATTGGTCAGCAGAAAAGGTCAACAGATATATAACCATCATACACAAAGGCACTTTTCATTACAGGACAGATTAGAGCTATGTGTGGCATTTCCAGCAGGCACATTAAATCAGCCACGTACAGCAGATAGACAGACTGAGGTAGCGATAAATAGGAGAAGAGTTCACTTACAGGGACTAGTTTCCAGTACCAGCGGGTGGACTGACACTGCCAGAGAGCGTGGCGTGACAGAGACAAACCAGGGGGAGAAAACATAATAGGAGAGCAAGGATGATGTTAGCTGCAGCAACAACGTATGAGAGACAGACTATTAATAAAGCAAACCATCATGCATGTGTGTATGTTAGTAAGTGTGTCTTGTTACCGGGTCCTGAGCAGGCTGCAGGTCTGTACACGTCTGTGATCTGGGGGGCTCTTCTTCTTCTGTGCTTTCTCTTAACTTCTGGTTAAGCTTTATTTAGAAAACAAGGAAAAGGTTAAGTTGGACATACAGGCACACAGCATGGTAAAAATTAAAAACATAATTAAAAACTTACAAGCCGGAAAACCTGGTGATCTTTTACGTGACTGTGTTTTAAATAGTTTTTCTCTCCTGTGTTTTTGAGTTTAGAAAATCTGTTTTGCCAATAGAATCTTTTAGATTTCCTATATTTTCATCAGCGAAATGGGAACATTTTGAAGAAAATTCACCAAAATCAGAAGTCTTTAAAAGCATAAAGAATCCTTGTAAGAAGCTGCAGCACAGTGGTGGGAGTGTAAATTATGATTGTAAAACACATTTACTTTCTGTTATCTTGACTGAGAAACCCCTGTCTTAAAGTCAAATAACTTCATTGAAAAAATTAAAGTGACAACGTTTGGAAGTGACATCAGCAAAGTGATACTGTAGTGATAATGTGTTCTCACCCTGTTGACCCAGAAGAGCAGAGCATTTTCCCATGGAGCCCCGACACCCATCTGCTCCGCCTCCGGCGCCATATTCACCTGGCCCACTGCTTCTTTAGCAGCCAGAGTGATCAGAGATTCAATCAGAGCCAGGTGGGCTTTCTGCACCAATCACAAGAGGGAACATTAAACCGGCCAACCTGACTGTCTTCATAGACACAGTCACATGAAATCAGCAGAGTTGTACAAGTTATTCAACAAGGTATTAACTTTGTAGTTACTTGATGGTTACTTGGTGTCATAATGTTGTATTACTTTTTCAAATTAGAGAGTTTTCTTTACTTTGCTTTGGTTTAATTTTATTGCAAATTCTTCTTCTTATTTACCTTCAAATTGTATTTTTGTAAACTATAACCACTGGAAATCATTAACGACAAATTAACAAGCAGACATCAAAGACACAGACACATTCTGCCCCTGTACCCACCGTCTTGATGGGTACATGGCTGAGGTCCTCCTCTGTGACGTCGGTATCCTGGACCACTGCAGGGACACCTTTCTTAATAAGAAACTGCAGCAGGGCCGAGTTGTCTGCAGGGGACCCCTGTGTCGCAGGAGGAGAGGTGGCATGAGCCTGGGCTAGCAGGGCCTGGGCCCTGCAGTAGATCTCCGGGGAGAGAAGCAGCTTGGAGATGGACGGCTTGAGGTGCTCTTGTCCATACTGGTCCTTATAAAGCGGCTCCCGCAACTCCACAGGAACATTTTCTGAAAACGAAAAGAGGAAAGTCTCTTTCAGATTTTTAGCCACACTATAGTTTCATCAAGCTAGGAATGAGAATGCAAAAAATAAGTTTCCGACATAGACCAGCATGATATATGGCAAACAACTCTAACATGAAAACTTTCAGATATTATTGAATCTTTAAAAACTTTTGGATAAATTGCATAGAAATATCAGACAAATATGCATGATGTCCTGAGGATAAAATCTCAAAAGGTTTTGCCATCCTCTGATTTTTATTTGGTGTTATCTTTAGGTCAAAGTTTTGACAATTTATGAAAAGAATATTTCTATATTTTTCTCATAGTTTTGCCCAAAATACAGATGAGACATGCATGGAAACCTCACGGTAAACCTTGCAGAATTGGTTGATCCCTGATTTCTCCTCTGGAGCAATTAACTGTTCCTGGATACAAGTGAAACTTTAACAACGTTTGAATACACTGCCTTTTAATATCAGGCAGGCATATGTGCAAGGTGGCCAGGAGATAAATCTTAGTAACTTTTCACATCCTCTAATTTTCATCAAGTGTTGTCTGCTGACCAAAGTTTTCACCTTTCTATAAAAATCCCAACATTTTACTGTACAAAAAAACAATAACAAAACAGAGAATACATTCATGGTTTCCAAAAAAATAATCCCAATGACTTTGATGATCCATGACTTTCCCCTAAGATTGGGTTGCTGGTTTTGAATTAACACTAAACCTCCAAAACTCTTGATTAAATTGCACAAAAAAAATCTGCCATATACGCATGCCCAAAGGATACAGCTCCATATGTTTGACTATCGTCTCATTTTTTGAGTGTTATTTACATGTCAATTTTTCTAGGTTTTCTTAAACGTCTAAAAAATGTCCCTGTTAGATTTGCACAAATGTAAGATATTCAGGGTGCTTAGAGGATCAATCCTTAAGAATTCAAGAGTGTTTACTTCTCCTCCAGAGTCTGTCTTTTTTAATGTAAGTGGAACCTTTGATGACTTTTAAATGGGATGAAATAAAATATTAGACATGTACAAATGATGCCCTGGGGATGAATCTTAACTTTGATTACCCCCTGGTTTATCTTCTTGTGTCTATTAGCATTTTAGCTTCATGTATGTGATTAGCATTTAGCTCAAAGCACTGCTGTGCAGCCTCACAGGGCCTAAAGCGGACTAGAGAATGAAAGAAACAACCATGCTAATGAACTCAGAAGAGCTCAGGATTAATATTTCAGTGCACGAAAGAGCCCACTCCATCATTATTTGCAAGCAGATTAGTGAGTGGATGTACTCTCTGTCTATTGCTAAAGGACATTCTGAGCACCACATACAGAGAATAAACCATGCAGTTTATGGTGCAAATATGAGACATTTGTTGCCTTCCTGCAGCAACAAGAAGAGGGAATAATGAGTCAGCTTCCCTGCATTGTTCTCTGAGAAATGGGGGGATGCCTACTAATGCAGAGAAGTGCTGTCACATTGAACCACGTGGAAAACATTACAAAGGTCACACGGACTGCAGCTCCATTGTATTATCTGTTCTGGAGGAAAAAACTAAATAACTACTGCATAAAAGTGAACTCAGGAAATGAGGTGACAGTAAGTGACAGTTTCTGACTTTATGGAGCTTGCAGGAAGAGATAATGTCATCATGTGCATGAACAGCTCGGCCGAGGTCCTCCAGACAAGTGAGTGTGTAGATTTTCACGTCAAGTAAGAATATCAGACCAGTATGAGTGGGTCATTTCATAGAAACATACACACTGTGGACACAAAAACACACTCTTCCCTGACTGCCCCATATTCCAGCTCTGGAAGGCTGCACAAGGACTCGGGGTAATCCTGCAGATTGGATCGGACTTCTCAAAGGGAATATCAGAGTTCACATCGCTCCAATTTCCTACAAAAGCCAGTCCTCATTCCCTCTAAGCCTTTGCCGATTCTTTTCTACTCCTTCAACTGTCTGTGTACATCTTACTGCGAGTCATAATGAGAGCTACAACTGCTCCTCTCTGTCTGTGTATCCGTGAGGCCTTCTTATGTAACTGTCAATTCTTCTGCCCATCCCCTCAATGAGCAGAGAAACAACTTCATAACAACAAGGAATTTAATAAGAAAATGTATCTGTGTCGCTACATAAACACTATGTAAGCACACACCACTGCAGTGTGACACACACTGTTCGGGGGTTAAACCCTCGCCTTTCACTCTCTGCAGCACTGGGAGGAAATAGGACTGCCGTCACTATGGGGACGGTGAAACTGGAAAGTGGCCATTCTGTCTCAATCACAGCAGAGACGATGGGACTGGACTGCAGAGCAGGAACCAGCTAACCCATTTAATGTTTGACTGATTGTATCAGAGAGAAAAACAACACAGAAACACGCATCCGCAGCGTATACAACTCAGCATTGTTACAATGCATAGATGTTTGCTAAAAATGTCACAAAAAGGTTCATCATGTTAAACCTTTTCTTCCACAACGTGCTCACAGTAATAAGTGTGGGGCTACAACTAAAAGCTTTGAAAATCATTTAACCAACCAATCATTTCCCAGAGTAATTGTTATTCTGTTCTATAAAGTGTAAGTAAAAATGCCCATTAGAATTTTCCCCGGCCCACTCATTGCATCATCAAACAATTGCATCGAATCAACAGTATTTAGAAAAGTAGTAATATTGAGTTTTACTCTCATAAATCATGATGAAAGGCAGAAAATCCTCCAAACAATTAGCTGAAGGACAACAACCAAGTCCCGTTGCATTTTGGATTTAACTTTGAATAACCATATTAGTAAAAAGCTTCACAGACAGAAAACCCTGGAGAAGTTATAGAGAAGTTGATATCAGAGGATAGTTTGTATTTCTGCTTTACAAATGATTGAAACAGTTAAGACAAAATCAAAATCCTTTGCTCTGTATCTGCTGGATGGAAGTTATATAAGCATTTATTTGGAATCATTTCATCTAATATTATTTCTCTTATCTCTCTGTTTTTGGTGTCCACCCTCATATTAGGGAAATATCTGGCTCTTTAACTGCTACAGGCTCCACTACGCTTACTGATGCTTAATTCTAGCACAGGGTTGAGTTTTTCAATGAAGGCAGATACCGTCTGCAGTCCAACACAAATGAAATATGGAATTATATGTCTATCAGAGACGGCGTCTGGGTCACTCTGAATAATATTACTGACATCAGGGGTAACTGGACCTATTTTAAGTCCCTCTGTAAACACTCTAAAGTAAACAATAGCCTTGATTTTTTTTTTAAAGATCTTTAACTCCCCCAATTAAAGATCCTTAAAAGTAGACAGAGATTTAAAAGCTCAAAACCTGAGACGGACAGTTTCTAAGATCTCAGGGAGGAAATTCTTGGTTTAATCAAAGTATGCAACTAGGGCAATTTATAGAGCCTTCCTAAATCCTACTTCATTTGACTGAGCTGATTATTTTACCATAAAAAGACACTGACTTCATTTATATTAAGATTTGAGATATTATATTTGTATTTATTGTATTGTTTTTTGAATGAAATAAATTTACAAATAAATAAATATTCAGTCTTTTTTTTTTAGATAAGTCATCCTCTGGCCCAGTCAGGTAGAATACATTTCAGCTGAATCAAGACTATGTTGTTTGTTGGACCCCATGTGTGTGCTATTTTCTTCAGGCCCTCCATTAAATTTCAATGAGACACCCACTGGGCAATTTCCAGTTGACAGACAACAATGAAGCGTCCTGCTGGGAGGTTTTCAGCTCATCTCTCCTCCTGTCTTCTGAGAGGCAAACTGGACACAAACATGACTGGAAATTCTGTCCAAAGCTATTATACTGAGACATACACATGACACGGCTTATTACACACAGAAGAACGATGAGACTCTACTACTGCAGCTAGAGCCAATCACAGAGTGACATCACTGTGCATTAGCTCATAATTGACTGGAGGTTAGCATCAAGTCAACAACAGACAATATATCAACCACTTTTAATAAAAAAAATATCACTTAGGTCAATCATTAAACAATGTTCAATCCAATATATCGTTGTGTTTGAAAGAGATCGTCTAACAATATGACACAAAGACTCATTTATAAATGTTTTCAACTTTTAATAGACTTCAAAATAAGAATCAGAAGTGCTTTATTAATACTCGTGGAAAAAAGATTTATAACTTGCAAGATGTTGCATCTCCAAAAGGAGCACCGTTCTTTATGCTGTAACTGAATACAACAAACAAATTAAAGAGTATATCTCTGAGACATGTGTTAACAAACTAGTCTTATAAAGCTTCTATTCATGTCGCTTTATTTTAAACAGAACTCATATTTGGTTGGGGTGAGTCACTGAGAAACAGCACTGATACTTAAAGCTGACTGACAGAATTGATTAACTATTTTGATGATACATTGTTTATGTAACTTTATTACACATTTTGTTATTTTTTTCTAATAAATTAAGGGTGAGGGTTTTCTGCTTTTCCAGTTTTACATGATTTTGGATGGTCTGACAAAGTATAGTATATTTGTGTGATAATTTTTTTCTAACTTTCATAGATGTCAAATAGTTTTAATGGTTTTGGTAATTAGAATTGTCTCATCCCTACAAGAAACAACCTTTCAGAAGATGTCGTTTAATACATTAGCACAAATTAATGACAACATCTCTGAGCCATGTCTTAACAAAAACCTGAACTATACAAGCCTAATAAGAGGTTAATAATAGTATTACATTTGTTGACATTAGACTGATAGGTTGCTCTTTAAGAGCCACTGCCTACGTACATCTGCTGTAATTTGGCCACTCAATATAAGGCTTTATCAGTGCTGACCAGAAGACACGTTTTTAATATTTCTGACATTTTTTACTTTATTTTTAAAAGCCATTCTGTGAGCTCACTCTTTAAAGCTCTATTTAGCGGATAGATAAATATGCAGTTGCAGCAAAACCCGTCCATTGTCTAAAAGCCCACTATGTCACCTTCACTGTAGTTCCACGCGCTACAGCAGAACGTGCGTGCGTAACACTGACACAAATATTATGCGGCCCTGACCCATTTACAGCGAGACCACTCAAATGTATGCAGCTGTTTCAAAAACATTCGGACTATAAAGCCGTTGCATTTATTTGCAGGTTATAACATGTCTATCTGACGATCCATCCACAGGCATGATGGAGCTCAGCTCTGACAAAAGGCTTTGTTTCTCTGCAGCGATGACAGCCTTTAGCTCCTTCCTCATCACGCAGCACTGAGGAGATCCCTCCAGACAGGACTCGCATGTTGGTAATTAGCTGAAAACGCTCTTCATCAATAACATGGTAACCTAAATAAAGCTGCACACTCCGCGTGCATTGAGAAGCAAGTGGAGCATTATTGCAGCGGCTGATATGAATGGATGCTCCGCAGAAAGACGGAGGAGGTTCCTCTGGACCACAAATCAAGCCCAGAGCTCCATGGGCTTTAGGCAACAATGATCAATTATTAAGCGCCCCACCCAAGCAGCCCCTCAGAGATGAGAACAGAAAAGAGCGTACCTGCAGAGCCATACGATTTGGACAGCAGCCACCGCACGCTGGTGCAGATTTTGGCCCGGTTGAAGTCGTATTGGTCCAGCGGTTTGATCTCCGGCACCGAGAAGGTCTTTTTCATCGCACCCGGAGAGTCCACCATGGCCGAGGCACGCCGCACGGAGAGCACGCAGGCAGCACCGGCAGCAGCAGCAGCGCCGTGGAACTGTGAAGAGGAGGAGGAGGAAGGATGGAGGAGGAGGAGGAAGAGGAGAGACTTGGGAGGAGGAGGAGAGGAGGGAGGAGGACACTGTGATGCAGATTGGAAAACCAGAATGATAAACAGGCAATACAAAGTTAAAAGAGAGAGCACGGAGGAAGATATCATAGAAATATCTGTCCTTGTATAAGCCTATAGCTGAATAAAAAAACAATTCTAGCAGAATAAAATCCCTCACGTTAGGCTGTCAGTCCGGCTTCACGCCCCCCTGAACGTCACATGTCGACCAATATGGACGTTTTTTGGGAAACAAAATCCTTATAGATCTATTTGCTTTAGATTTTTTACACGAGTGAAAGCAGAACACGTTCAAACAGGCCAAAGACACGGTCATGGAATAAAAATCACCGTTTTTAAGTTTGTGAGAGTAGCTCACAGTTTCTTTAATTGGATGGGAAGAGGTTTGTCAGTTACAGTGCCCCTTTCTGCCACAAGGGGGTGCCAATTGAGCAAGATACCGACTTTACCCCCAGACATAGGCTACTGATGTATTGCAAAGAGCAGAACAAGACAAAACACGTAGAAACAATCTTAATGAAACATTTACGTTTCGTGATTCCGAGATCACAAAAGGTTAGGATGTAAATGCATCACACTAAATAAGCAGAGAGTGCAACAAACAAGGAAATATAAGTTATTCAATTCAATTCAAAAAACTTTATTTATCCCCGGGGGGCAACTCAAGGTCACACAGAGCAGGAAATGAACGACAGTGCAGGTATGCTAAACATTTAACAAGAAATAAAATGTCAATAAAAATAAAATAAAACATAGGCCTAATAAAGTGTCAACATTTAAATACAAAATGTAAAATACAAAATTTATATCAAAAAAAGAGAGTGGAGGTATAAGTGGACCGTGATCGGACTAAAGATGTAAACAGACATATATGCAGTAGTGAACAGATGTAAACAGAACTAGGAGTTGAGGAGCTGGACAGCCCTGGGGACAAAGGTTGCTCTTCTCCTCTGTGTCCTGCAGCAGGGACAGCGAAGCCGGCGTCCTGAGGGGAGCCACTCGAACGCTGGGAAGAGAGCGTGTGAGGGGTCCTTCATAATCCGACCTGCTAACCTGAGTGTCTGCTGCTCGTAGATGGTAGACAGAGTCCTTACAGGAAGTCCAATGATTTTAGAGCAGACTTTGACTGTGCTCTGCAGGCGGTTTCTGTTCTGGAGGCTGGTGGAGTGGAACCAGCAGGTTATGGAGAATGTAATGATGCTCTCGATGAAGGAGTAGTAGAAAGTCAGGAGGATGTTCTTGCTGACTCCAAAGGAATTGAGCTTCCTAAGGAGGTATTTCCGTTGCTGGCATTTCCTGAGAATCTCCTCTGTGTTGGAGGACAATTTCAGCAGGCTGTCAAAGATGGTACCCAGATATTTGTACTCCTCGACTACCTCAACAGGCTTCCCGTGGATTATGGTGTTTGCTGCTGCAGCCAGTTCCCTCTGCTTGTTGGAGAAGGTCACCACCATGTCTTTGGTCTTGTTCACGTTCAGTTCTAAACAGGAGCTGTCGCACCACTCCACAAACTCCTGAAGAGCTGGTCCGTGGTGCTGAGAGGGGCCTGACAGCAGAGACAGGAGAACTGTGTCGTCGGCGTACTTCACCAGATGACAGTTAGGCTGTGTGGTTCTGCAGTCATCGGTGTAGAGGATGAAGAGCAGAGGTGAGAGCACACAGCCCTGGGGGGAGCCAGTTGAGGTGTGTTGGAGGTCGGAGAAGGTGTTGTTGACCAGAACTCTCTGTGATCTGTTGGTCAGAAAGTCCAATATCCACAGGATTAGCTGGTCGTCCAGATGAAAGAGGGCTGAAAGTTTGTCAGCCAGGATGTGGGGCTGCAGGGTGTTGAATGCAGAGGAGAAGTCTGCAAACAGGAGTCTGGCTGAGGTGTTGGGGTGCTCCAGGTGTTTGTGGACAGTGTCTTTAATGAATGTTTTTGCATCATCGACGCCTCTGCCTGCGCAATAAGCAAATTGGAGCGGGTCCATCTGGGAGTCGGTTTCTCTGATGATTTGTTGTTTTATGATCCTCTCCATGGCCTTCATCACAAGAGAGGTGAGGGCCACAGGCCTGAGGTCGTTCAGAGATTTGGCGGGGCTTTTCTTGGGGATGGGGATAACTGTGGAGTGTTTCCACAGCTGGGGGACTGTACTGCTGTCCATTGAGCTCTGAAACAGGATCTGAAACACGCCCCCTAGCTGCTCGCCACAGGGCCTCAGGATGCGGCCACTGATGTTGTCTGGGCCAGGAGAGCTGTTCTCCTTTGTCCTCCTGAGGGCTCTCACCACATCCTCTGTGCTGAAGGTGAGTGCTGCAGAGTCACTGGGCTTGAGCATGGACACTGTTTCTTCCAGCTGGGTGGTGTTGTCCTTCTCAAATCTTGTGTAGAATGAGTTGAGGTCGTTGGGGAGAGATGACGAACTACTGCCTGCAATCTGGTAATGTTATTGTCAAAGACATTCTATAAGAAGGTACATCTGTATTCTTTCACATGAAAGAAACCTTTACAGTTTTAGGAACCAACCACAGCGACAATTTTAGAAAGAAAGGTGCACAGCATCTTAGCAAATTTTTTCTGATATAATACATTGTTAAAGCAGTATTGTAATGTTGTGCAGATATGTTGGAAGACTACTTGTCCATGCCATCATATATGTCAAATTTGAATAAATTAAACTACAGTGTGTTAAGAAACATGTTTATTTCATTGTGTACACAATCTAATTAAATCTAATATGAAATGTTATTGTTTTTATTTGTCTTGATGTTTATTCTAGCAGACATGTTCAAAGTAGCTGAAATCTAAATAACCACTGGTGCAGCAACACTAGACAACAAAACACAGCAGTCATCATTTAGACCCCGTAAGCATTTTTGAAGTGGAAAAAAACATGTGGCATGAAATCTAGTTCATGTTTGCATATTCTGTTTTAGTCTGACACAAAACCTCAGAAACACAAAAAACTGCATGCACAACCACTTACAAGATTTTATTTTTAAAAGATTTAATTTTGGGCTTCTTGTGTATTTATTTGAGATAGGACAGTGGATAGAATCAGAAATCGTGGGCGAGAGGGTGTTGGGAATGACATGCGGGAAGGGAGCCATAGGCTGGGTTCGAGCCGCCTGGAGGACTACAGCTTCTGTACATGGGGCGCGCGCACCGCTATCGCCTCCCTCATCCACTTTAAAGATTTTTAACATGTTGCTCAGAGTCAGAAAGTCAAAGTGCATTCAAATTATTGTGAGGTAGTGCCTTTAAAACTATCAAATATCGCCAACATTTTATGACTCATTCATTATCCAAGGAGTCAACAAGACTACTTAAAAAATCAAGACGAAGATGCAACTTGTTATTTTTCTCAGTTTCAGTGAAAGAAGTTAACACACAAAACAAACAAAACAAAACCATTAAACACAGGAAGCAGAGAGAAAACATACTCTTATGAACTCCCTTCCTCTTATAAAATAAACATGTTTAAGATAAGTGTCATACAAGAGAAACTAATTGAGCAGATGTATAACCACATGGCCCAGTTGTTCAAATGGTTTAACTTATACAGGAAAGATACAGATTTGGTCCACTCTTTTTTCGACCCATGATCACGTTATCCAGCTCACTGTCATCCGGGCTTTTCCAGAGAAAAACTGGATAGGTTCAACCTGATCCAGGTAAGGATTACCAAAACCTGAAAATTACTTCTCTAAAGGGGACTTCACCTAATACTTTGTCCTCAGGGGGCGGAAAAACCACACAAACTGAAAGATCCTCACAGGGACATTAAATAATTTATACAATGCTTGTTATGTCTGCTATTTGTTTTAATATTTTTGAGACAAAATCCTTAATTTTTTCATAGGCAGACCGCCTCTTCTACTTTCTGAGGAACGACAGCATTCAAGAGCAAAATAGATTTGAAAAATGTCTTTTAATATGAACTACCTTTTCAAAATGTTGTATTGTTTTAATAGTTTTCTTACATTTTCTCCCTGTAATCCAGTCTGACTCCACCTCTGCTGGGAATCCTGATTTTGGATCAAAGTCATTTTGAAAACCACAAACTGAAGGTTTTATCCTGATAAAAGAAAAACAGTATTCGATCTTCTCTTATCATATAATCTCTTTTGTTTACCTTTTGAACAACCAAGTTTCAAGATCTGATCCACTCTGATAGCTTTTGGATCACATTTGAACAACTAGGCCCATAAATAACATTTCCAGCATCTTCTCATCACTCATTTGGAAAGACATTCCAACAGCGCCCTCTAGTTTTACTCTAATCAACACCTGAGCAGCCACCATGTTATTTTATTTTGATCACAATATGCTGTAGTTTCACACTAAACAACACTGTTGAACATTGCAACAAAATGTTGCTTCTAGAGTTTTGCTGTGGCCTATATGGATGTAAAATTTGTGTATGTAATTTTGTCACATCACAGTAGGAAAAACAAAAACAATGTTTTAAAAGTTTAGTTGAGTTGTAACACCTGAACTGCCTTGCTATGACAAGTCAAAATACCTGCAGGGAAACAAAAAGACTCACCGAATTTCCCCCTGGGATTAATAGAGTATTTCTGATTCTGATTAACATGCAGTAAGAGTCTGATGACATTCTAAGGACCAGACATTTAAGGTGTCTCTGAAACAGTAGAAACTGAAGCACAGTCAGTTTTTGGAAATGTCACTGAACCAGTTTGGTAGCCTCAAAGATTTCAGGAAATAAGGTCAGTTTGTTCCTCTCGTTGATCTCTTGATCTCTCCACTGGTTCAGAATCTGTCACCATCTGATCTGGCCCATCAAAAATTACATGATGACAAGGATAAGAAGACACTCCTCGTTTTTAGATTTTTAGAGTCTGTTTGTAGCTCAGGACCCAGGACAAAAACAAGCTATAAGACCCTCTCGTTCTCCAACGAACTGCTGAGAAGAACCGGGTGAGTAAGAACAGTTTCTGTTCTGGAGGCTATTGTTTGTTTGTGTGTGCAAGTGCACATTTTGACTTCAACTCTTAATTGGACCTATTTCTGAGGATTGGTTTAAATTCTACTTTTGGGCATCATACAAAACATTTTTCAACTTTACTCAGTTTTTATTTGTCATTATGTCTTATTTTGTCAAGTCTGTGATGTGTTACTTAACAAAATGAGAGAAAAAAACACATTTTGTATGAACAAATAAAGAAGTGAACAAAACTAATCCTGATACTTGTGTCAACATGAAGCTTGTGAAATATGTACATCAAATTTGGCACTATTTCTCTGCACTTTTGACGTAAAATATTTCATCAGTGGAGATGAAATAGATCAAAGCAGTGGTTCTCATAAAGTGGTTTAGTTACCCCCATGGACGCCTCAAATAGGATCAGGAGTTTTTCCCCAAAGTTTCCCTATTTTTCCCTGAAGTTCTTTCCATAAGTAACAAAAAGACAGAACACTCCACTATTTTAGTCATTAGTTTTACAACTTCAACGTGTACTAGCAATAGTCCAGTCACTCTGGGTTCTGTAATCTTATTTGCATCGAGGGTCCATGTTGTAAACCCTTTGAGCACCACTGACTAGAGCACATCTTTGCTTGTTACGGTGTAGATTAAATCATGTTTTGTATTGAATGATTAAATGGTTATTCAGAACAGAATCTTGTACCCATTGTTTGTCTGTAAGCAAAGAAACATCACAACCATTGAACACAAGTCATTTCAATTTGAATTCCACTGAATGTGTATACTATTGAATTAATTGATCTACATTTTGATGTTCTTTTCATTTGGAGTCTTTCCCCCCTTTTTTGAAAGCTCTAATATATATATATTTGGCATTACATTAAAATGTGAATTTGCAGACCCTAAAAACACTTTTGTTTAATGTTCTGCAGGCACGCTGGTGATGGGTAGTTCTTCCTCCAAGCAAACATTTTTCTGGCAAAGGAAGAAAAAGTCGTCTCTGAACAAAGCCATGAGTCACCTGAAGGGGGCACTGCCAAATAACAAACACAAGAAGAAGAAGAAGAAGAGTGTTCTGGGTAAACTGAACCTGGATAACCTGAAGAAGGAGAAACATTCCCAGAAGAGATTCTCTCTGCCAACAGACAAGAAAGAGCCAATATCACTGAAAAGATTCTCTCTGGGGAACATGAGGAAAGAGGCGATGCAGAAAACTTCACCAGGAGGGAAGGAGAAGGACGGAGGAGAGCAGATGAAGAACCTGGGAAAGAGCTCGGGGCTTAACAAGAAGTTTTCTTTACCTCAGTCAAGGAAAAACTGTAAGAAAATGAGACAGATTGACAGTTGAAAGAAGCTGAAGTCTCTTTAAATAGACTCATTGAGACTTGCACGAACTTCCCAAAGCTTCTGAAAATGGAGAGAAAACACCTTGGATTTGGGATTTTTACTCGTAAAGGCTCTTTCCTGCTAACATCTTGACATCAGTTTGATGCAATATTAGCATCAATTTGCTGGAATGTATAAACTCCAAAAGCGTCATATAATCTCTCACTTGTCTTGTTCGCTCAGTCTATGGATGAAAAAAAAAATTTTAAAACACGTCTGGATTTTATCCATAAGACTAGATGTATGTCCCTTTAATGTTTTTTTTGACATGGCAAATCTTCCAAACTGCACTAAATACTGTACATAATATCTACAGTTACTGTGATCATAAATAAACGTTTATATCACAATCATTTTACAAAAGCATATTGTTTGTGGTTCCAGCACAGAGAGAATTTACAGGATGCAAATACCAAAGTGTCAGTAGCAAACAGTGAATAAAAACGTGTAAAAAACCAAATGTTTAGAGAAGGGACAGCCTACAGTCTTAGACTAAAAAAAGAAACAAATGTGAAGAGTTGAAAACCCTGCACTGCAAACAGGACCTAATCCATGATGTGTGGTCAGCGCAATTTATTACAAAAGGAACAATTTGAACATCAGATAGTTTTCACTCTTTTGAAAGAATAGGACACACATTTCTTGAAGTTTTGCATAAATAAAGCAGCTTGTTTAAACTGCACAATTTACATATTTTTAACAACCTGGCAACCCCAATGTAGTACTTAAAAAAAGTCTGTGAATGATCAGAACAACAGTTGTTAATGATTTAACCATTAACCAATCCATCAGTTACAACTTACAATCCTTCATAAAGTCCAGGGCCCGATTGTTTCAAAGGTTTAATTGGGATTAGAATCCACCTTTTTTCCTCATCAGGATCGGGTAATCCAGCTAACTTTTGGTGTTTCAAATACAAACTGGATTGGGTTCACTTTACCTGTGCTCTAAAAGGGACTTCGAACCACACACTTTGCACCAAAATCAACACAAACTAAAAGAGCTGCTTTTAATATCTTTTTCTTAAAATATTGACAGTTACTTGGTGAACTTATGATGAGGAAAATTTTCTTTTTTTATCGAAACGTCTCCTTTGTCTACAATGCCATGGTAGGGATTCAGCTATTTTAAAACAAAACATTTAAAAAATGTCTAAAATATCAAGCTAATTAAAAATACATCATAGTTTGATCGTTTATATTTCCTGGTATGAATCTAGCCTTCTGCCTAATTATGTGTATCAAAGTCATCCCAGTACAACTGTCAAGTTTTATACAACACAAACTGGGGTTTTATGTAGATGAAACCAAGGCTGGACTGCCTAATCCAACCCTTAGTCTTAATCCCTTTTTCTTGAAAAAAAAAAAAAAAAAAAAGTTTTGAGATTTGATATGATCCATTTTTTGGATCAGTTTACTTTTGAACAGCTTGGCCCAGGACATCATGGCTCTTGTTTCATCTGAAGTTTAAGTGGCTTCTGACAGCATCTTAAATGTCTGATGTTATTTCATAGACAACGTTACCAATTACTATTCACTGAATCCCAATGTTATGTTGAAACTGTTTTGTTTTTGGTTGTGTGGGGGTGGGTGTGGGGGATCATTCTGGTCATTTTTCCTACTTATCAATTAGAGTGTGCTGATTAACAGAAATGCAGACTATTTCAACATCAACTTTAACTGCAGCTTGAAAATGATCACATAGTGGATCAAAGAGCTCTGTTACACAGTTTCAACACACTGAACATTACGACCCTCATGATGATTAGAGGATACAAGCTAAAGCCATTTGTTACAGAACCTTTTCAAACTAAATTAAACTAGTTGGCATGCAAACAAACACATTTTCAGTCAGTTCTTACACACATTGCCAGTTTCATCCAGTTATTCTGACCGTTCTCTTTCACCAGCATGTGCTTAGGGAAAAATGGAGCTTCATTTATGTCTCAACAGGATGTAAGCTCTCCAACATCCCCCGATGTTGTTTAGAATGGATGAGGAATGGATGGTTTGTCTCCTTTCTTCTGCTGAAAGTCGATGACAGAGTGCAAATCAGCCTCTTCTGCCAACTACATTTAAATTCTTATTCCTAGGTAATGTTAGCCGATTATTAGAAGTTTCCAAGGTCTTCTTGCCCAGTGATAAAGACAAAAAAAATATAACCATTGTGTGCTCTCAGAAGAGGCCTATAGAATAAACAGTTTCTGACCCTGTCACACACTATGCTGAGGTCTTATGGCTTGTTTATGTGTACATGAACAGATGGAAGGATTTCATCGTAAAGTGTCCGTCTGCACTCTGTCTCTCGCGTTGAAAGTTTGTGGTTGTATGCATTACTTCCACTTCTCTGAGGAGACAGGCGTGTCCTCTAAGCCCTGGCGGCTGAGAAGCGTCCCGTTGCTCCTCTCCGTCATCTCGGTGGTACGAGACTTATACTTCTGAAGAGGTGGGGAGACAGATAAGAGTGTGAGGAGGGAGTTGGAACGAGGTGAGGAATCAGGAGAAGGGGGGGTGGGGGAGAAAAAACAAAGGAGTAGGGATTAGGTGAAGCAGGGAATAGAGAACAGAACAGAGAAATTGGGTTAGTCGTGTCTGAACTAGCAAAAAGAGAAAAGGCAAGCTCAGAGAGAAAGATACAAAAAACATGCTTATTCCTAAGACAACATTTCCACACAGTCTGACATGATTCCAAAACGAATATTTTACTAGTTATCGCAAAAGCAATCATGCTGACAAGCAGACAGACAAGAGCAGACAGCATAAATGTAGGTCGATTTAGGCATTTATTCATATTAGTTGTAACAATGTTGTACAAAAATAAACCAAGAACAATATGAACATGTTTCTAAACTGTCAAAACAACACTTATATAATAGCATGAAAACGGTAAGCAAGATCATATTGATGTATGTGAAACCTAAAGGCGAAGAATATATTTTGAATATAAACATATCCCTTTAAAATATTCCTCAATGGCACTCCCTTCAGGAGTGTTTATAATCATTTCCAACATCTATAAATGTTTTGCTTCCTCTTAAAAGCAGTAGTCTCTGCATGTTTTCAAAACACACAAAAAATGCACATTTGTCCGAACAATCTCCTCCTTCTGTCAGGATTCTTTTCTAATCTAATGTCACCAACAAGAAAGAAGTGAAACAGTATTCACACTAACAATAAAAAGACCACACACTTGTGACTGCACTTCCTGCTAACAGCACAGCCTGCATGTGTGTGTGTGTGTGTGTGTGTGTGTGTGTGTGTGTGTGTGTGTGTGTGTGTGTGTGTGTGTGTGTGTGTGTGTGTTTGAGAGAGTGAATGACAGAGAGCATGCCTCCAACATACACACATGCCAGAATAACAAGTCAGAGGAAATGTGGCGAGGAGCATGACCCACTCCAACCACAAGCACACATCTGGACATGTTTAACAAGAGCACGCCATCTGACAAACACGCACATGCATACACACATTAGCAAACAGCTCACAGAGGACAGAGAAATGTGGTGCTCCATATAAACTAAGCAACATTAGACAGCGGGGTGATTCCGGGCATTTGTGTAATTGCACTTTATAAACGTGCTTACAGTACGAGGCAGCGTGACGTTAAAGTTTTATGAGATCAGAGTGGTTTGATCGAGGTCATCACCCTCCTTCATGTTTTTCATCTAATTTGCCTCTCGGAAACTTTGACATCCTGACTCGACGGACACACACGTGTATAGGATTACATTTGCGTCTCTTTCTTTGAGTGCATGATGGGACATATTTTGAGCATATATTCGCACGCAAAGAGATCATTTGTATCGAATAATGATCCACGTACAACAATGTCTGATATTCATGGGTGGATTAAAGGAAACAGGGCCCATGCACGGGCGACTTTAAGTTAAAAAGCTTCCCATCCCTCCTACATGAGGAAATAGCCTCACACATGCGTTGATCATAGGCTGCTGAGCTTGTTTGTTCTTGTTTTATGGTCTTTGTAGTTTGTTTCGGCTCTTAGCAGGGTTCCGTGCCTCTAAGTGCTCATTTGCATATTTTTGAACCTTTTATAGTCGTTCATATTTTGTCGTGGTCGTTTGAATTTGTTTGTAGTGGTTTTGTGGCTCTTTGTGGTCATTTGGGTCTCTTTTTGGTCATCTGTGTCTCTTTGTGGCTGTTTGTTTTATTGGCTTTCAAACAACAAATGATGACAGACACTTTGAGCAGCGTTTCTGGTTTAGGGGTCTCCTGACTCTTATTGAGCCACTGGGCCTTTGCCCAGTAGGTTCATTCAGCTGTCCAGTCATGCCAGTACTCGTACTACAGATTAGAGCCTAAAGAGCCAATCAGAAACGTCCCCAATTGAGCAACAGTCTGCAGGTTCCAGAAACTGTGTGAGAAATTATTATTGTGAACATCTGTTGATGACAGAGAACCCTCCAAAGATTTATTGAGCATAAAAGGGATTTTGGTTTGCTCATAATATAGTTTTCTCATGCAGTAATCATTTCACAACAAAATGTAACGTTTGCGGGTACAAAGAGCACAAAATGTCCCATGTGTGCTCGGAATCGTCACCACAAAGAGTGCTGAGCTCTCTGCAACTACAGTAGAAGTTCAGCAAATCTAAAGAAACTCTTACTTAGACAATTACAACTAAGGGTTGCAAAGGGGTGGAACATTTCCGGTAAATTTCCGGAAACTTTCCATGGGAAGTTAAGCTGGGGAATTTTGGAAATATGCTATGTGCATGTGATTGAGGAATAGCATAGATATTAAAGTGCACTTGCATGAAATCTGGTTGTTTTAGTCAAGATTATGCTAAAATACATTTTCCCCAACTATATTAAAGTTCCCTGTTAAGGGCCAACCTTCAATTTTGTAAATTCCTGGTTTGTTTCCATTTATTCCCATTAATTCCCGTTAATTCCCATGGAAAGTTTCCAACTTTGAAAATTCCCGGAATTTTGCAACCCTAATTACAACACTTTATGTGTGTTCTTCTTTCACTGGCTTTGTTCAGCTCAGGGGATCAAAACAAATGTCCATTTGTTTCTAAGTACCAAAATAATTGACACAAAATACTTTAGGAGTTCTGGCTAGTTGACCCTTTAAGAATTACAGAAAGGGCACCTTTTTTACAGAATTGTTTTATTTAATACTGAAATTTGAGTTCTGCACACTCAGGTTTGAGGAATAAAGGTGCAACACCCACACTCATTGTTGGACAAAAATTAAATCTGCACCTCTGTGAGAGCAGTGTGTGTTCCATGCTTGTATTTGCTCACTAATGTATCTACAGTTGTTAATTAGCATTGCAATAGGCAGCACAGAGCTCAACAATGAATTCAAACTTTAAGCCGTGCTGCTAAAGAAGCCTCAGCAGACGGCAGGCTGAAACACGGCAACATTTGTTAGAAGTTACCGACTCCTTAACTCCAGTGATACTGCAGGACAACAGAGGTGCAAGAAGGAGGTTTCATATTCAACAGTGTTTAGAGCGCCTAGAAAGCAGAAGCACATTTATTTAGATTTGGTCAAAGCAGGACAGACAAAACGTTAACAGCAATGACTTAACAGTTTATCTAACTATGGTATACACAACCAGTCACTTTCTAACAATAAATCCCCACATTTGAATCTAATAACAGTCTGTTTATGGTAAGAAGCATCAGGTGCAATCCTGCTTTATATGCAAAGCTCATAATCTCTGTTATTAGCTATTTCCAGGGGAAGAAATGATATGCAGTTCAAACAGATTTTTTAGAGGATTCTATGTGACATTGCATTTAAAATGTGTTGTATTCCTTTTGCCGAAAAGGTGGTGGAGTTAAGTATTCTACTGAGCAAGAAAACCTCGACTCAATATCTAGCGAAAAAAAGAAAAGGAAATAAAACGATAGGGATGTCTCCTTAACCCTACAATAGAAGACTTGGGTGGCCACTTGGGGGCTGCAGAAACATACAGTAGTGTTAACACAACACTGAAATATCAACATATCATCTCTTTAAGTTTCTGATTTGAACAATGGCAGTTAAGTATAAACATAAGCTTTCATTTGGGTTTGTCTATCTGTCGACCAAATAAATCCCCAAGTCTAATATCAACGCTGGTCTTCACCAGCTAAAAGGAATTATTTGAGGGTCTTTAGTTATTAAAAAATGTAAAAATGCTACACTATGCCTACCAGCTAGCTGCCAACTGCGTTGATCAGCCAGTGCTGGATGAGTTGTGTACATAAAAAAAAAAAAAAAAACGGTCAGGACAGCAGTATGAGTGAATCAGAACATTTAAGTGAATGGTTGACTGAGTTGCAAAATACTTGGTAATGCACAGGGTGGTTTAGTGGAAGTTTCTTTTCAATGGGACTGGCCAGAGGTTCAACCCATAGGTTTTTGACTTTTTCTTCACTTTAAAAAATATATTAAACCATAAGTTTAAGGGGTTTTTTTGTAGTGAAAAGTAAAACTGTAACTAAGGAGCTGAATTTAGAGGTAACCTGATATTTTATAGTGGCCATCTTATCAGTTTGACTGGTGACTGTAGTGGTCATGCTTTTAGTTTTGGTCTCAGTGTGATTTCTCTTTAAGAGTCCTTAGTGCGAGTGGTTGTTTTATTTGTGATTGCCGTCTTCGCCTCCATTGCTCTCAGACAGTACCTCGTGGTCCATGGTGTTAAAATGAACTTCGGAGCTGCTCTTGTTGTTGCCGCTCCGTCTCCATAGGCAGCACAGGATCTCTTTGAAGGTCCTCCTCATTTCTTTGTCCCTGAATGAGTAGATGATGGGGTTGACGAAGGAGTTGCACTCGGCCAGCACTAGGCTGTACTTCTCGTAGCGCAGCACCTTACACTTGTCGCAGCCCAGACCATCGAGCAGCAGCACCACCAGACCAGGCGTCCAGCAGAGCACAAAACAGCCTGATGGGGGAGGACAGAGAGTGAGATGGAGAGTACATAAGGTTGTTAGGAGACTTGTAATAACAGTGAAAATCAACAAGAGGAGTCAAAGATAAAAGAGGAGGATAGAAGAAGAAGAAGAAGAAGAAGAAGAAGAAGAAGAAGAAGAAGAAGAAGAAGAAGAAGAAGAAGAAGAAGAAGAAGAAGAAGAAGAAGAAGAAGAAGAAGAAGAAGAAGAAGAAGAAGAAGAAGAAGAAGAAGAAGAAGAAGAAGAAGAAGAAGAAGAAGAAGAAGAAGAAGAAGAAGAAGAAGAAGAAGAAGAAGAAGAAGAAGAAGAAGAAGAAGAAGAAGAAGAAGAAGAAGAAGAAGAAGAAGAAGAAGAAGAAGAAGAAGAAGAAGAAGAAGAAGAAGAAGAAGAAGAAGAAGAAGAAGAAGAAGAAGAAGAAGAAGAAGAAGAAGAAGAAGAAGAAGAAGAAGAAGAAGAAGAAGAAGAAGAAGAAGAAGAAGAAGAAGAAGAAGAAGAAGAAGAAGAAGAAGAAGAAGAGCGGCTAGGGGAGAAAGGGAATGTACTGTTAAATTCCTCTCTGGACAATGTGCGCACACACACACACAGATACATAACATGTTGGCATGTGGACTGGGTTTAGTCTGTATGATCAAATTTCATTATCATAATACTTGATGAGGCAGCTCAGGAATTCATTATGTGCACACACACGCGGCACGTTACAGAGCTGTATAATGTAAACGCATGAGCTACAGACGGAAACGATGTGGTAACACACACACATACATGAATAGTGTGTAATGCATTCCTTAGTCCCTGATCATAACCGTAAGTGTCACAACTACATGCCGGCCCTCACATTAAAATCTGAGTCCAAGTCTTAACTCTGGGAGAGGAATATGATGGCATGACAAAAAAGCCAATATATCCCAATTATACCGAAAAAAAGACCTCAAAGTGAAGGTCAAAACCTTTGAGGTGGTCCTCACAAACATAGAAGACTGATGTGTGGTGGTGTCGAAGGAGAGGAGCTGTTTTCTGTCACAGAAACTGAACTATGCAGCTCACTGTCAGGGCATGCTCAGGGTTTTCCTCGCCCTCCTCACATGCCAGAGGTGCTGAATACTGGCTGCTGGGCGACGGGAGAAAGAAAAGTAACATTTTAAAAAACTTTGAGGAATTTTATCGAAAGTTCAAAATGCGAGAGCCGGAGAAAGGGGAGGAGAGGAGCAAGCAAGTGCAGTAGAAAACAAGAGAAATCAGGCAGGAGAAGGAGTGATATGTTGGGGGAGTAAAGTCTGTTTTAACAAGTACAGACACGTGGAGAGAGAAGCCTGCATGCCTATATGTGTGTGTGTGTGTGTGTGTGTGTGTGTGTGTGTGTGTGTGTGTGTGTGTGTGTGTGTGTGTGTGTGTGTGTGTGTGTGTGTGTGCTGTCAGCCCCAAACATGACAACATCTGAGCATCAAGGCAATATGTAGCAATCTCTGTACAATTTAAAGTTCCAACAACCATTTTTTTATCTGTTTAATGATGTCTCTTCCTGGAAGTATACCTTGTTTACAGTATTACACAGGAGAGATTTCTGTGTTTTGTCTGTCAACAGATAGATTTTCAGTGGAAATACCGGAAGAAAGCACATCAGCCCTGAGCAGGCAGTTTACTTGAGTTTCTGAGTGTAACATTACGAACAGAGGTGCTTTTTTCCCCACTTAAAGCTAGATTAGTGCTTGGTCAATCTAAATTATTTTCCTTCATTAATAAATTATTTCATGTGGGGTGTGACTGCAATTTTTCTCTGCTCTTTCCTTTGTAGTTTCATCATTCTCCTGGTCTGTGTTGGGTTCACTGTCCTATACCCACGTTCAATCATTTTCCTGATCAAGCGACTCTCCTATCAGCAAAGCCTCCAACATATGCTTTCTTTTCTCTTTGTCAGGTTTGAGACTTTGCTTTAAACTGCAATGTGGAACATGACACAGGGGAAGCTGCACCCATTGGTCCATTATTGAATTGAAGAATTGACATACATTTCCACATTTTCTGATAAAGGACTATAAATGTTGAAGTCATTTTCAAGCAAACATTAGCTGGATTCAGCCTTAAATGAGGGAAGTTGCTGCTTTTTTGTTGCCATTCATGATACTAGATGAAGCATGTTTGAGTGTTAGACTTCTGGTTGCACAAAGAAACACTTCTGGTTGACATTTTTTTTTAATGTATCACAGACTAAACAATAGAGTAATAAATCCCCCCAAAATGACCAGGTAATACAATTGTTAATTGTAGCCCTAGACTCTATTTTCTCTGTTATACATACATCAACGTCAACGCATGCTCAGTTATTGTACTTTTTTTCATTTTAAGTTGTGTAAAAATAAAAGTGTTTCCTCACCCAGGATCATGGAGACCGTCTTCATCAGGTTAAACACAGTCTCTCTGTGCCTCATCTGGCTGGTGTGCTGCGACATCTGCTTGCTCTTATGCCTCACATAGAGAAATATTCGGGTGTAGACGGCCACCATAATGGAGAAGATGAGCAGGTTAAGGACGGCCCAGAACACCAGATAGCTGCGACTGTACATGGGCGCCATGGTGGAGCAGTTCTCCAGGTCACACAGGCAGTGCCAGCCCATGGTGGGGACCAGGCCCATGATGATGGCCACCAGCCAGATGAAGATCATGATGATGAAGACTCGCCGCGTGCTCATCTTACTATGCAGCTGCATTTTGAAAATGGTCTGATGGCGCTCCACGGCCACAGCCAGCAGGTTTAAGACCGAAGCTGTCAGGCTGGTGTCGATCAGCCCCTGACGCACAAACCACTGGTGCTTAGACAGCTTAATGGTCCAGGGACCAGTATGAAACATCAAGTGCAGGTAGGAGACACCTGGAGAGAGGAAAGTCAGGGGTCAGTACACAAAGGTTTTACATGGTTGCTTATTTTGTTCTTTTAAGACTTGCATACATATAGGTATTCAAAATGTACCTGTTCGAGAAGTGACAGTATAATACTCTATTTTACAATCTTGTCATTGTTGGTATTTACAATGTCAACATCAAAAGGAAATCAAAATGTCTCACTTAGTTTTCATTACTATAGTGCACAGTTATTGTTGCAGAAGATATTTAAGAAGAATTGTAAACACTGAAGTAAAAAAACAAAACCTAAGTATCATAGTTTAACTTAAAAAGTGTGAAGCAGGTTTTGATGTCTTTAGGACATATAGTGCGAGATCAAATCTAAGCAGCCTTTATTCTCTAAGCCCCTGTTTCCACAGCTTGTTAACATGCATCATTGCAAGTCCATCAAACCGAACACTCTACTACACTCTACATTTCTACTTCACTGCTACTTTTGTATAGATAAATATAATAATAATAATATAATGTTATTTAAATAAAAATAATTACACATATATAAATGAAATGATTTCAAGATGCCTTGTTGTTCAAAGTCTTTGATGTTTGGAGGAATGCAAAAAACTGTCGTACCTGAAAAGAGGTCTGCCAAAGCCAGGTTACCCAGCAGGTAGTAGATGGGAAAGTGAAAGCGTCTGTTCTTTAAAATGGCGCCCATGACCAAAAGGTTTGAGAAGATGACGATGAAGCAGACCGTCATGCCCAGAGTGACAATCACATAGTCACGTCTTCGCCAGTGGTCGCTGATGTTTTTCCCACTCTTCTCATAGAAAAACTTGACGCTTTTGTTGTAGAAGCAACCCTCCGTGTCATCAGTTAGGATGTCCATGTTGAGATGTCAGGCGGATGATGATCAGAGAAGAGTCAGAGAGGATAAAAAGGAGAGCGATGTTGCAGAGGAGAGGTGGAGAGGAAAGTTAAGGGCTTCATTCAGACACGCCCGTCCTGATAGTTTGGAGATCCGCATGCCATCAGCTGGACAGGTGAGGACTGGAAGGATCCAGTTTGAAGTCTGAGGTCTCCGTTGGAACTCTGGATTCACTGGTCTTTAGTCTGCGGAGAAAAGAAATGTTAGTTTACGAGAACTATAGAAAGCACTAAACCGGACTACAACAAAAAACTCTACATGTAAGAGCTCATTAATACACCCAACGTAATGAACTAGCAACATTATGGATCTATAGATGATCTGATTCTTGATAAATTGTGTGAATAAAGGCTGAACAATCAATCATAATCGTTATTGCAATATTGTATTGATTCGCATAAACACATTGCAAAACAGGCCGTGTTGTCCAACTCAGCATGTGTACACTTTAACTATTGGATGGAGGCCTGTGCATATTGACCATGCTTAACATTTTGATGCAGTCAGAAGCTCAAGCTGGCTATCAGCTACCTTCAGATTTATTTTTGCTATTTTAGGGGTGAGAAAAAACAGCTTTTTGGATTTAGCAGGGATTTGATGCAAACATAGATATAAACCATGTAGAAGGACAAAACGACATAATATAATAAGAACTTGTTAATATGTGTTATTTTATCATACTTCATATCGTTGTCCCAATATTAAACTATTATTATGGCACATGGCTTCTTTTTCTCACACTGTGTGAAACTCTAGTCTAGTTCTGTAACCTCTGTTTACAATTGGGTGATCAAACTTACAAAATAATCTGTCACTATAAGTATCAGTGTATATGATACAATAGTGGCTAAAATGTTTGTGCCCAAAGCTTTTCTCAGGGGTTTGGCCCCACGTGGAAAGCACTGGTGAAAAGTCTTGCTTAAAAGTTATATATCTAAACTGATATCAGCTGATAACATTCAACATTAGAATATGAGAAGGACAACAGGTCAACCAAGAAGTCCAGGACAAACAACTAACATCAAACATGGCTAAAATCAAAAATGTAGGCTGTTCCAGACATTTGTATTTGCATTGAACTATAAAAAAAAAGACCAAAAAGTCAAAGCTTTCCATTCAAAAGGAAAATGCTGTAGAGTCTGAAATAGCCAATAAGAGACATTCTATCAATCTGTTATTAACTTGAGGTCATAACATGACGAGGTCTTCAGCTTGTTATACTACTAAATGGTACAACTAATACTGCTATAGTATTAAATAGTATACATAACATAAATCTGATAACAGATGCAGTAATCAGCAGCAAGTTTATAAACTATGATAATATGATATTTTGTACAACACACACAAGGATAAAACTGCAATCAACTAGGCTAATACAAATTAGATATGGGAAATGCTGCAGGCAAAAGATTTCTTTTACTGTTTTTGATTTTTAAATCTGAAAAAGGTGAATTATATTAAAGGTAGGGTTGGTAATTTCCTCCAGATACACTTTTTAAGATTTTGGTTGAAACTGTCTTTAGGTCCTGACAGAAATTATTCATGTGCTCTGAAAAAGAAACGAAGAAAATCCGTCATCTGTAGCAGTTGTAAACTCGTAAAAACTTCGACCAATGTCTGCACTCGGTTCGAGTTTTATAAACCAATCATGCCTCCCTGTCTCCCTGCTCGCTCTCTAGCCCATGCATGCACGAGCCCACACTCAAAGCATGAGCTGAAATCCGCTTCTGGACCAATGGCGCTAGTGCATGTAAGTGAGGGGCGTGGCTTTTGAGGGAGCACAGAGGGGAGGGGGTGGGTGACGACGGAGCACTGAGGGAATGCTACTTTCAAAATCATGCTAGTTTTTGAAAATTACCTACCCTAGCTTTAAGTCATCGTAAAAAAAGGTGTACTCACAAACTTACTTGTTTGCTAGTTATGTTTAACCAGAACATCTTGATAAGCAGCACCAGCAGTAATTATCATATTAGTAAATCTCAGTGAGCAACATCTATACAGGCTGACAAGTCACGACAGGAACATGGAAGAGCTTCATGATGATGAAGCTGTAATTGAAACCAACCACAGCAGAGTCCAGTCTTCAATTCAAAACACATTTCAAATGTGGCCCCACAACAACGTGCTTTAATCCTGTATTTACAGTAAACGTGTATGAGCTGTACGGTGCGTTTTGAGTCAACAACCCTCCCTCACACACAACCTTTTTTCCTGTGAAAGCCAGCGCTGCACCACAACGCACACTGCACTGCACCATTGCTTTCAAGTTCAACTTGGTCGACAATGGAAACAGCAGAGCAGCTCCCTGCAGCAGAGACACACCTCACAATTACACAATCCAGCTATGTAACTCTATCTCAATCCAAACATGCACAACACACACATGCACGCATAGGGAGGGAACCTCGGTGACCCACTCTCCAGCCGAGGGTGTGCGGAGAGAGAAATCTAAAACAGAACAATTTGCAGAGAGAGTGAGAACTTTGGAGGCTTAAGAATGAAATGATGGGCAGAAAAGGGTTTGATTAAAGGACACATAAAACAGTTGAGGAAAGTGCAAAAACCAAAAGAATTAATCTTGACTTGCTTGTACATGAATAGAATAATAAAGTGTTTGTGGTGTGGACACATGTAGAAGTGTTACGTTGTGACTTAGGCTGAGTAGAAGTTCTCATCTGTGTGGTTTGCAGAAAAGGAAGTGAGAGACATAATGTTTTTTTTTGTTAATCTTGAAGGTTTTCCTCTGCAGCACATGAGCTGTCAATCAAGCACGAGAACTACAGTTGATCTTTGACACCAGACCCTTCAGATCAAAGTCGTGTTCACACAGTCGCTTCCTTTCCTTCCCATTTGGACAGTCAATGAACTCTGTGGTTGACCTCTCTGATTGTCTTTGTGTCTCTGTCACTATCATGATGTCATGATTCAATAAAAGCTTAAAGAGATTATGACTTTAACTTTTAAGCCGACTTTCATGACAATCATACCTCAACTTTGCTTGCGTTAAGCCTGGAAATGTTAAAAACATGCCAGATTGTTTCAAGGGAAACTCACACGGAAACATGTGGGTTACATTTGTATCACCAACATCTATTGTCTTCTGTGTAACAACTCTTTTCAGTGGAAAGTTAAAGAGAGATTCACTGCTAACATTTCCCCTCTGACGCAGATACCAGTATTTGTATGTGGGTATCTACAGAAATGGAACTAATAGACACAACAGAAGAGGCTGCATGAAACACAATAATGAGAAAAAAAAATGTTTTTATGTGTGGGACGATATGATTCAGTCCTGATTACATTTTATCACGATTCTTTGGTGTTGTTCCGGATCTTACTGAGACTGATTGAAGATTGAAACTGACGCATACAGACATGATCACAACTTGCCACTGGTTATCTTCTTCAGGATGGAACAACAGATAATTACCTCAATGATCAATCTTTTGTTATGAATTGCCAGTTTGAGTCTGAGGGACGTCACAGAGTTATAGCTTCATTAATAACCTGAGACTCTGGCCTTTGAGAAAACCAGGCATGCATGACTGTTATTTTTCTCTATCTGCTGCTCTCGGCTTATGTCGGCTGTTTCTCTGTAAACGGATACAAACGCTGCGATTATCGATCCCAGGAAAAAAGATTAAGTGTGGCTAATGTTAGCAGTGCTAGCAATACCAGCCTTCAGTCCTCCTTGCAGATTTTCCAAATGCCTGTGCTGAATGTGGTTATGCATTTTTCCAACAGTGCCGACAGCGTGTGATGACCTAGCACCAACACTGGTGTCTAAAGCCTGGCTCAGACTGCAGGGTAATCGGGCCAATTTGAGGTCCGATTTCTCCTTCCCGACAATCGCGGGGTCGTTTCCGACTCAAGGCTGCTTTGAACCGATTATCTCACCACATTATCTTATAGTGTTAGTCGTATACTGTAAACATCCAATCTTAACATCCGATTTATTTCAAACATGTTTGATATTTAGAATTTAAAATCTTGACAATTACGTCATGAAAAAGTCTGGCGGAAGTCTTGTATGACTACAATCACTGCGAGAGACGAGGGAGGACAGTAATAAGTGGGCAGTACGCAACCCGCATGTGTGCGCCAGACAACTGTATGCATCTGACAGTTACAATCTTACCTCCAGCCGCAAATTTAACTGCCGGCTCCATTGTTTACACGAGGTAAAGTGAGGTGGTGCGTTCCTCCGTCGGGCACTATGATCTTAGTAAAATCCTGTAGTATGTGGAGTGCCATGATTTTCATATCATATTGTAGTGTGTGCATGTTTGAGATTATGGAGAAGAATATCTGTTAAGATTCTCCTTGTGTGTGATCCTAGCCAAATTCAAAATCGGGAATGATTTGAAAACTCCTGCAGTGTGAGCCAGGCTCAATCAGACAGGTTTTAGTTTAAATAAACACATTTTATACAATTCCATTAGCCTATAGCTGTCTTTGGAAAACACTTATCCTAAACTTAAGCCTCTCTTCTGAAAAGTAAAGAACAGGTTATTAAGTTTTACAGTAGTCACAAAACCAAACTTGTATAATGGTCTTATGTTCAGCAAAGAGTCAAGCAATGGCTTTACGACAGCTTTTCACCGAGCACCTTATGGGCTAAAACTAATTTCAAATAGCTTAGATTATCCTCTTCGATGGACTTTGCAAACAGACAATAAAAAGCAGATGCAAAGCGGTAATGTAAGACTAAATACACGTAACTTCTGTAGCAAAGGTCCCAAAGCTCTTTGTCACATAAGTGCAACACAGTTCTTGCTTACTGCCCTTCTTTACAGCATACAAAGACAAACTGAATGAATCCTTCACAAGTTAAAAGGAACGCAATGGATGGACTGATGCAGTGAGCAACAGACGCCAAGTCTGAATTAAATAGTTACTAAGTTACATGTTATTGGATCTTTTGCCTGTGCACCTCTAGTAATTAGAGTCACCAAAGTGTAAAAAGTCTTCTCAGACACATATATACCCATACAGCGATTGTGCAGCCACAGGTTTAGAACTTTAGCAGCTGCAGCTCCACACCAAGATGTGGAAAAACCAGATCTCAATCAGCAGAGAGTCCCAAAAGAAATGTTCCCAGCCGCAGAAGGCAGCTAATTTCCTCAATCAGCTCAAGAAAAAAATAGAATTGAGTACATGCCTTGCATCGAGCAGCAGAAAATAATTAATAATAATTTTGGTATCTGGGGCATCTGTTTTTTTGTTTGCGGTCACTTTCACTTTGTATGTTATTGAACCATCACAACTGAACAGGTTTTTGATTTCTAAAGCTCACTAATTAAAATGGTATTTCTATGATGTGTAACCTGTTTAAGGAGAATATTTTAAAAGCTACTTTGGCTCTGATCCTCTAACTGGCTTACTGTAGAGATTCCAGTTACTGGTTACAGCCAAGAAATAGTCCAGTAAAGTGCTAATGAACTTGAGAATAGAAATGTTAAACACTTTTGTTTTTAGTATCAAACACATTTGACTGTTTTCTAAAAGCATTTATCACAGAACATTTTTATTAACATCTAGCAAAATCAGACTCTGTCACCCCCTCTCCCAGTATTTGTGCTGAAATAAACTATCTGGCTGCATTGTTTCATCTAGATAAACGAATAGAGAATTGTCTCAAATTGAATGTGTCATCGTATATGTTCCGGTCTAGCTCATTGGCACACTCATGCACTGAAACCTCCTTCCCTCCCTCATCTCCTTGTGCAATAATCAACAGTGCAATATCATTACCCACTGTGCAATATATATATTTTTTCTTCACTTGTGTCAAGCTCTTTGACTGTGCAATATAAATGATCTGCTGTAAATATTTTATACATATACATTGTACCTCTTACTTGAATGCAGGTTGTCTGTAGCTGTGGATGCCTGTATGCTTGTGCACTTTAAGGTGAAGTTTTTCAAATGTTGCTGTACAATTGCATAATAACAATAAAGGCTTTCTGTGTCTATTTCTTTTGAAACTACCTGAATCATGATCTTATTGTGTATGAGCTGTGTGTCTCTTTCCAAAGAAGCTGCCAGAACCTTTACTTTTATGAGTCACCAGGCTCACTGTGGTGCTTTCACTCTGTGTGGCTCGAGGGGACTGCATTTGCATGACTGTGTTTTCATGCACCATATGCCTGTGTTTGTGTGTGAATGGACTGGGTTGAATCAGTAAACACTAGTTTGAATGCAAACCGGTCATTACCAGAGCAGCCACACCCGAGTCTCTTCTTCTCCCTCCTCCTAGCTTTCTCCCTGAAAGTAGATCCTCAGCATGTCAACTTCAGTCAGCAATTTTTTTTGCGATTTACAGCACACACACACACACACACACACACACACACATCCACTACTAAAACCCATACTGCAGAGGATGTGGTGTTGAGTGTAAAGACTGTTTCAACATCTAATTCCAGGTAGAAATCCAGCGGTTCATATTTTGTAATTAACGCCCCCCTCTAAACCACGTCCATCCAGCTGTGAAGTACAGACGTGCAAATGGTAGGACCAACGGGGTAGCATCTGCGTCATGTTTAACTTTAACTATTTAATCATACAGACACATGCACAGACACTTCTTCTTACAGAAGCTTGAACTGAAACCCAAGAGCTTATTTACCCAGAAACATTCCTAATTTAAGATGACACCATTACCAAATCTACTCTATGGGTACAAATAAAGTTACCTCACCTTACCGGATTGTAACAAAAGACGAAAACTTCACACTTCTAGAGAAGATTAAATCCACGTTGTATGTTGACACAAGTACAAAAACAAGCTAAATATCACCTAAAACTCTGAAGCCGACGTCTGTAAATCTCAGACTCATCTCCCTGGAGGGAGGTAGTTGTCAGATTAAGACTGCAGATTGTTAACCTGAAGCGTTTAAAACAGGATTCACTCACATGTTGTTCTTCTTCTCTTTGTCTTTGACAACTGATCTGCTCACTTTATGATTTCACAATGAGTTATTTTATATGATAGTGGGCTTAACTATTCCTAATCATGCACTACTATATAGTCACAATCTAAATCAAGATCATGTTTATCTCTTGGTGTTCTGGGGTGCAAGAAAACCCCACAACAATCAAAAACAAAACAACAGCTTTGATAATCAGTTCAACTTTTCAACAAACAAAAATCCCTCAAAACCCTTTAGTTCCAGCTTCTCAGACCAGAGAATGTATAGCTTTACTGAGTTTAATGTCATTGCTAGTCAAATATATTTACCCAAAATGGTACACCAAAAATGAAATAAAAAGATGGATGATAATGAAATACCTAAGATTAAGTACAACTTGTTTCATATTCCTTACTTTGAAAAATCTATTGGCTAGTGATAGATAACATTTACTTTCAACAAAAGACGCCAAAGTTCTGAAAAAAACGCCTAAATTCTTTTTTTCAAAGATGATTCTGAGCAAAAACCACCTCATCAAAGAACAATTCTGCAATATGCTAATTCAGACCGGACATTCAGAGGCAGCTCTGATAGTGCTGTTAGTGTCTAAAAATGAATTACAGACACATTTGTCTTGATACCAAAAAAGGAGTGATAGTCAGCTCTAGTTGTCATGTTGGACTGTGTATGAGAGACAGACAAGTTGTTGTGTTGAAACCATAGACTGGTTGAAACAATAAGTTGACAAATCAGTTTATCAAACCAAAAACTTAGCCTTAAAACTGCTGGATTCAGATCTTAAGATGTGAAAACTATCTACTTTATTGCAGTGTTTATTGCCTTAACAAAAAAACATGACAATAAATGTTAATCAACGGTCGTTTTTCATGATAAAGATTTGTTTGTGGCGGACTGTGGGACATTCTATTTCCCCCCAACTGTGCATCTAATCCGTCTGTAAACAGTCAAGCACGAGAGAGGGTGTGTGCAGCATAGACTGTAAATATTGGTGTTCACACGTAAAGCAGAGCACCCAGCTTATGCGACAACGAGCAGAAACAAGCTTACTATAGCCTCCCCAAGCAGTGAGTGACGAAAGCCTGAATGATATAATATCAGTTACCTTATAAGGCTGAGGCTTTCCTTCTTCAAGATGCAAAAAACCGTGTTGAACAGGTTCAATCTGTAGCTCTTATGTGCTAAAATGTATGCCACTGTGAAAGAACTCCACTACAAGTCAAAGTCCTCCATTCAAAGTGTATCAGTGTTGACATTAGTATTGCGTTTTAGTATTGAAAGTAAGCTATTGATAGATCAGTAATATGTTCCCTGTGGGTTTATTATGATTATATTCATCATTTTACAGCTGCAGTAGTACGGCCTTTGTGTGCGGCATTTTAGTGCTTTACCTGTGTTCAAGGTTTTTCACATGTTCATGAGAGTTTAGAAAAAATAGCTAATACAGCCTGTCTCCTTTCTGATACCTGGCTGCAAAAGGCTCATAGAAAAAGTTTAAAGAGAGAAAATGTTTTCAACAATGGTTAAAATGGTCTTAGTTAAAATGGTATGACTTTTCATTGACTAAAACTGGACTAAAATGTTTTGAGTTGTCGTCGTCGACTAAAACAAGACTAAAAGGGGTAAAACACTATACAATGAGACGAAAACTAATTAGCATTTTTTGTCTAAAGACTTAATCTAAAACAGCTGCCACAATTGACATGGCTATATTGTTTTAAATACAAGTCATTTGTATTTGTATTTTTGCCTGACAAAAAGTTGTATTGACTGTTTTCTGATATTTTATTGACAAAAAGATTCATAAATGAATTTAAATAGAATTCATTTCTTATAAGGCATTATTATTGCATCCTGTTAGAATGTTTTATGACCTCTAATCACTGTTAATGTAAAAAACCCACAATTACCGTAATCCAACACAACACCACTAACCTCAGAAACCCCCATAGAGGTTAGTCAGCACAATGTAACCGAGAATTGGACTTCACAACCTCCACAAAGACAGGATTTATGACAGGAAAGTTGTTCTGGATTGCATTACATTGTCCAGGTAACACCTGCACTATGAAATGTTAACTGTAAAAGCGTACCATGTTGTTTGACTATTTGGGGCATAGTTTTGCCAAGTTATGGTAAACTATATTAATCTGAATTTTACAGCATGATGACGGTAAAATAGTTTCTTCACGCAGTAGGCCTATAGTGCAGGTTACATCCAACTAGAGTCAATACAGAAAATGTTTTATCTTCAATCTGGCGTTGAAGAAAACAACACAGCCTTTTTTGAGAAAAAGACATAAATCTCTTTGTTGCATTAAAACATGTCATCATTTCTCAGAAAGGGCATGATCTAACTGACAGTGATGTTCAAGCTGTAATGAACCCCAGACTTCAGAGACAGGGCAGTCTGAGGATAGGCATACTAATGAAAACTCCTGTTGTTGGACCGAGCTTCTCCAACTTCACACATTCAAAAGTTAGCCTATAAGAATTTTACACAGAAACAAAACGTTGTAAGACGGAGAACAATCGTAACTCACCTTTAGGCAACTTGTGAATACGAACTCGTTTGCCAAGTAAATCCAGATCCTCGTCGAGTATAGGGACGTAGTCTACCTGAGGTCACCTCCACGAGCACTTTGAACTCCCTTATGAAATTGCGACTAATAAAAAAAATGATTTAGCCTATTGTCTCTAAATCTGTTTCCATCAGGGCTCAATTTCAGCCATTTCTTTCCGTCCTCAAAAAGTCAAACTGGTCAGAAAAAAAGTGTCCTTCACCTGTGTTTGGACTTTCTCCGTGCTTCCGGTAGTTTTGGGCGGTTGTTACCTGCGCGCAGTGATCAGCGCAATGGAGCAGAATGGGTGCGGCAGGGATAAACCGCGGCTGCTGCTGCTGCCGCCTCTGTGTGTGACAAAGGAGCGAGCTGAAGATCTTTGGTATGCAGCTTCTGCCAACCTGAGCGCGTGGTATCCTCCTCCCTGGCTGACGAGGATGTTAAACAGCCAATAAGAGTGAGTGGAGCTGAGGTTGATTGACAGAACGACTAGGGAATTTCGTCTGTATGATTTTGACAGAGGTGGGAGGTGAATAATTGGTGGCCGAGGTAAGTAAGGGTACTATAACAAAACTAAATAGGCCTAACCTTTTTACACTTTTTCACTGATTATTTGAAGTAGCCTACTGATAAGGAAATAAACAATATATTCTTAGGAGAGTTTAAAAAAGGTGCATAATTGATCAAATAACAGTTTTGGACAGCAGTATTTACTCTTGTGCTCCACTTTTAAGGAATTTGTACCTTACTTTACTTTACAAAAACACTTCCATTATCTGTAACATTTTACATTACGTCTAATTTTTTCATTTTCACTGCTTTTCAGGGTCAGATCAATACAACATTCAGACAGTTGTATTATTTTACACCAAGGAAAAATTTGATTAAATTTACAAGCTTCACAAGATATTTAAAATCTTCAACTTAACTACGCCTTTCACTTGTGTTTGTGGTTAAAATGCAGTACATAATAAGTTACTGAAGTAACTCCAGCTGTGGACCTTTGTGTTTGTGTCTCTCCTCCATGTTTCCTGTCTGTCATCTTTCAACTGTCTTCTATTGAATAAAGGGGAAATGCCTTAAATACTTAAATCCGCTGGCCCTGCTTTAAGCTAATGGGTAGAAAGTCCCCAAAGAATGAAAACAACCATCTAAAGTGCCAGTACCTCAAAATATTAGCTTAGTATTCTTCTCGACCACTACATTACAGTGTAGAGTGGTCTCTTTACACTGTGAGAGTCCACTCTACACTTTTAAATCTTTTCTTTCAAATCTCCATCGGAGCAGCTGCAGTTTCTGCTTTTCTTTCAGTGCAAAGCATAACTAATCCATTCCATGGTTTGAATCCCTTCATTTTTTGGCCATTGTATGAAAGGGATTTCTGCAGGTTGTTGTGTGTCAAGAGATTATTGTTATGCCAACATTGTCCTTCTATAGCAGAATACTTGGTTCAAACTTGGGTGCTGTTGTCTTAAAAGTGATATCACATTTGTCTATAAAGTCCCATTTTATTAAACAACCAGGGAGACAAGCTGTTAATGGGATGAAAGTAGTTCACAAAGAGGCTGTTATTGTTGATAACCAAGTATTCAAAGGGTGGGAATAACAAACAAATAAGATATTGTTGTTTTAACTATTTTACAAGTACATGCAATCCTGCATATTCAATTGAATTACACATACGGAAACCTTCCAAATCCCAGACGTTCATTCGGTATTAGGGGTACTGATCTGTCCTCGGTCTTATCAAAACCAAATCTTCCTTGTGTACTTTACAATAAGGACAGTGACAGCCGCAGAAACAACACCAGAAACAATGGGCTGTCAGGCTCATCTTTAATTCAGAGGATGAGGGCACGAGGCCTGCAGGCAGCACAGATCACCAGTGAGAGGGCAGAGTCAAGAGAGGATGTTTAACATCAAACCAATGTCTGGAACAATGCATCACTTAAAAAACAAAACTGAGCCACATTTTCTCCTGAACACAACAAGTGTGGTTCTGCTGAAGGATTCCAAACACATCTGTCATGGGCTGCACAGACTTGATAAATCCCTCTCAGTTGCTCGACTAAAGTAGAAGTTTCTACAACCAGCAGGGGGAGAGTCTTCTGGCTTGCGTCGTAACGTAACATATTGCATCGCATTGTAGCGTACAACCTTATTGGCTACGCAAGTGAGCTCAACATTACTTATTAATTTAGTCACTTGACCTTGTTCCTGCACTGTGACAATTGTTTAAAAGACTTGATGCTGTACTAACGGGGGTGAACCTTCAGCGTAGGCTGAGATATTTGCACTTAAGATTGCTTCAATAAAGTATATATTGTTGCACAGAAGTAAACAGAGAAACCTCTGACCACAGGCACAAAGGATGTGTAACTGTCACAGCACATGTCTGTAGTATCCATGAGTGTGTCATTTAAAGAGTGATTATACCTGTATGTTGCTGAAAACTAATGCAAATGTGTTTTCTCATAAAGCGTAGGCTGAGATATTTGCACTTAAGATTGCTTCAATAAAGTATATGGTACTTCAGTTGCTTAAAAAAAAGCAAACCCATAATGAAAATGAGTAGAAAAAATGAGAGAACAGATAAAGGAGGAAATAACAGGAAGATGAAATGGCAGGAGATGATACAGATGGCAAGGAGTGAAGAGGCAGGGCGAGGAAAAAGCTAACACACTTTCCTGTTTACATTAATGGCCGAGCTTGTGGAGGTTAGCGTGTGAGAGATGTGACAGGGGTGTTTGCCCAACATGAACAATCTGCTTTCCTTACAAGCATGTTTGCGTGTCTCAGTGTGTGTTCCAGCAGTCAGAGTTTCCAGTTTGCTGTATCGGGCCTCTCCATGTTCTGAGTCCCTCTCAGCGTGGCAGACATCTGCTTGGAGCCTGAGCATGCTGTCACCATGGAGACGAGGATGTTGATTGCTCTCCATGCCTTGTACACCTGTATATCGGTGGACATGTCCACACACATCTTTCATGTTAGGGCCTAATTCCTTCCAGACCAGGGTCAGCAGCAGGCCAGATACATAGACTATCAAATTACAATGTTTGAAATGTTCTCTTATTGCACCATCTATCACATCTGATGTAGTTTTTCTTGATTTGAGTGAACATTCAACAGTGGCAAGGGAACAATGTTTGTTTACCAATTGATCAATATGATCCAATCAGAGTTGACAGCAACTGTAACAAAAATTGTGTCCATACGCTTTGAGCTGAAGAACCTGTAAAAGATTTTAATATAACTTTAAACTGTGCAAAAAAGTCATCATTTGGCCTGAAGTGCTGCAGTCTGTGACTGTGGTCATGCCTTATATTGCATACTGTTTCATTTCAACATAACAGGATGTATGTCGTACTAGAGTGGTTTTGCTATTTCAGCGTTTAACCCAAAATGTGAAGACAATAAAAAAAGGATATATGTAGATTAATGCTGAGATGTCCATTAAATAAAAGAAGTAAAAGTGATTCTGCTTTTAAGCAACACAACAAACTAATTGAAACTGAAGTATATTGTTGATTAATAACTTTGTTACTAAATATTGTTCATTTAACAGGGTTAAACTGTTTCGCTATTCATGTTAGTACCCCATCTATTTTAATAAAGATAATATAGAAACACATCTCTGTATTAATGGTTAGATTTTCTTGAAAGGGCCAATTTGGATCAACTGTATTAGAAATGGCAGACATTGGACATTACAACCACTGGTCCATTAGAATTTTTCAAGTTTTACATAACACCATTTCTTTAGCCAAACTGTACCGGTATATCAACTTTTCTATCTGAACATTTCTGATATTTGTTTAAATGCAAATAGTTTGAAGGTGTGGTGTGCATATTTTTCTACTTTGGCAAATATCCTCACAGTCTGAAGTCTTCCTGTATGTGTCAAATACAGTTGTTTGTATACATCTGTTTGGCCTCACACTTCCCACCAAGGGAGCACTGCCTTATCCCTCCTTTGCTGTGTCTGCTTTGTACCTGATGCCTAGAAGTTTACTGAGAAGCCGTGTACTTGTCTCACCCAGAAGACCAGGGGACTGATGTTTGTTTTCAATGTATGTAATATTTTCAAAAAACCTTAGTCTTTTTCTCAAACTATCCCACCTATTTGTACAAGATCACAGTCTAAGATGAAAAGTTAAGTCAATTTTCAATATGAGGTTCAACATGAGACACAAAGGTAGTCTCCTGGGTACAATCTTGAACTTGACTTATATACCTATTTGCTCTCCTATAACAGCACAGGAGGTTGGGAGTAGATGTCCTAAATTCTTGCTGTTGTTTAAATGTCAGCTAAAATAGCATGACACTTATGAACACTGCTTCCAGGAGCTGGTTGCACACAAGCTTTGCAGCAGCAACTGTAGCAAACATTTGCTAACCCACTAACTAGCTCATCTAAGTTACAGTACCTGTGATAATGTTGTTTGCTCTAGGATTGAGTCACAGTATTTGTCCCCAGAAAATGTGCAAAGAAATTAATAGTCACTTTATTATAAACAATATACACAATATCTATTAACTTTCCCCAGAACTGCAAATGTGTTGACCCAAAAAACCATGCATGGAACCAGTGTTTGTGAGGCCAACAGCTTCCACTGAACACAGTTTGGTGAGACTGTTTTACTGACTTCTTGTTGTTGTAACAAACCACTCAAAGTAAGTGCCAAAGAAGGGTACAGTATCACACATGAAACAAAGTATAAAGGAAGTTGTTTTTTTTATAAACTCAAGTAGGTCTGTTTAATCAGTCATGTAAGCAATGTATGGATGAGTATAGTGTTGAAGTTCAAACAAAACCAAACCAGTTGGTGGAGGCCTGGGAGGTAGAGAGGACAGAGAGATGTTTGTGTGGAAGCCTCTTAAATACGATAAGGTCTGGTTCACTCAGGTGTTCACACTTTACTGATGTCCTTCCTGACTCTGCCATTGGCTGCTGAGCAAGGATCGTAAACCTACCAAACCCAGACAGGCAGAGACTTGAATCCAAGTTCAAGACAACCTTTCAATGTCAAGTTTTTTCCGCTGTGATGTTTATCTTTTTACAAGTCTTTACTTCACTTACCATCCTTTTTGGAATATCCAAACCACTAGTAATAGATTATCTAGCCATCTGGTGCTATTTTTGCAACCTGGGGGTCACAAAGCAGTAATAAAATAACAATGCAAGGCCAAAAGGTTATTCTTTAAAAAGACTGCTGTGTTGCTAAACAGACTAAGGGAAGCTCTATGTTCAAACAGGAAGGAGAGAAAGGAGGAAAAGGAAATGTTGTGTGCATCCCAAGACAACAATTGAGGAAAAGCATGAGTGATTTACTGAGGAGGGCGTGAACATTTTTAACCAGTGTGTGATTAAACCTGCAGACACTGAGCAGGACAGTCAAGTCAACAACCTCATGACAGTCAGATCACCTTCCACAGGCCGCCATGTGCACCATAACACACAGATCCAGAACATTGTAGAGAGTTGCGTGTGAGCAGAAGAGTGTGTCAGCAAGTGTGCAAAAGTGTGCGTGTTTGTCAGAACCATGTGGGGTCTTGTGCAATGTGTTCAAGTCTGGATTGTGGCTGTAAGTGTTTTCGTGTGCATAAATCCCATGTGGAGCTTTTTACTGTCATCTGGCTTCGATTTTTTAGGAGGGAGCCTTGATGTCCCAATGATTGCCCTCATCGCTTATTTCCACCCCCGACCGCTTTCAATGTTATTAACGGGAAGAAGCAGCAGCTCTTACTCAATGTGAGAGTGCAGGGGAAGCCATGCATGTGCACTTTGAGCTGCTGGCATCTGGTACTGTGTGTTTGTAGATCCCCTTCATCCTCCCTTCAATAAAATGAACACTTTTTTCTGACATCACAATTCCCAAGAACAGTATCTCTGAGTGGAAGCAGTCCTCCCTGAAGTCACGCCTTTTAGAGTACAAGAGACCGGTGTTGTTTGCTGCAGCAGGAACAAAGTGCAGCAACGTAAACATAAATTGCCAGAAAATAAGATTCATTTTACCGTTACTGATTTAGTTTTCTAGAGAAAGTCATAAGAAATGCTGCTCTGGAAATTACATGATCTTTAAAATGTGATAGGGCCAACTTTTCACGACAATTTTTTTTACAGAGAATCATCCTCAAAATCAGGAGTTCCCCTTAACTCTACCGAAACGTTTCAGTCAGCTCAGATTTGTGTTTTTAAAAGTCTCAATTTTTCAGTTTAGCAGTTTCAGTTTCCAAAAGGATGTGGAGGAGACAAAAAAAACAAAGCCAAAATAGACCACCACCAGCTGACACTCAGATCGCAAGATGGAGAGATGGATGGATTGGACAGAAACGTGGACCCAGCTAAAAGCCCGGTAATGTTGAGGAGGCACATGAAGAAAATGAAAGAAGAAACTACATTTCTATTGAGGAGCAAGAATCCAGTTTTTGGAATTATTTGAAAAAGCTAATATTTCAGTAGAGCTACATTTTCACTAAAGGAATAAATCATGTATATATTTCTGTTAAAATGCTCAGGATCATAACAAAAGTAATGATTCCACGTTACATCCATACGGTGTTATTGAACTGATATCATATTTTACTTTTCAACCCCACCTCAGGATTAAAAGTAAGTCAGTGCTTTAATTACATTTGAAATAAATAACTTTTTACTTTTACTTAAGTAGCTATGTAGGCCAGTGTTTTTCCTTTTACTTAAGTACAATTGATCTTTACTTTCACTTGAGTTTAGTATTCATGCCCCTGCATGTTCAACAACAGACATGGAGTAACAAGTACAAATCATTTAGTTTCATCTGTTGTTTTCCTCGAACAGCATGCTTCTTAAATGTGTAAGAGAACCCTAACCCTAACCCTAACAAAACTTAAACTAAATATATTTCTATGTCTAATGACACATACAGTATGAGTGAATGTTATGTTCAACGGCAGATGTGGAAAAAAAAGCTAAAAAAAAGCAGGTCAAGAATGTATAGAGCTGAGTTTCTGAGAGGATCACAAGGCCTCTCCATGAACACTCAGAGCCCACTCTCCAGAATCTGTTGCCACATGGAGTAGTAACTAATGTTTCTCATTCCTTCAGAGCTATTCATTAACCTCTCCTCCTCTTCTGCTTTATTACTTTCAAAGGCGGTGTTTTCATTTTTCACTTCTTCATTCATTGAGCCACAAATTCGAGCAGATTCCTTTTCTTACTCTCACTTCCAGCAAGCTGCTTACAGCCTCTGCCATAAATGCTCAAGTCTTTACTACTCCCAGACTATAAAAGTCGTGCTGTGTATTTGTGCCACCCTTATCTAGATAAGGGAGAAGCCTTTTCAGCATTATCAGCAGCATGACTTATCTCCATGTTGGCATTTTTTCATCCTCACCTGATAAATTCAGAGCAATGCTCGGCAGTTTTCCAACGTCTAGTTTCACTGACCTCCCCTCTCAGCGGGGCTTTTGGAAATGTTTTATGTTTCTGTACCGCCCTGGGTTTGATTCTAAAAGTGAAATTCTGCAAGAAAGAAACACAAAGGCGCTCATTTGAAAGTCAAAGAGCGGAAAAGCTTCTCGGATAAGATAAAGAACACATGAACAGGACAGATCCTCTCCACAGCAGCAGCAGTTTTATCAGTGAACTGCGCACATGATCAGAGCACTCAAGGCCACAGGAGACACAGTTTAGGATACAGTTTAAACACCAGTGTGTGTCAGCAGTGAGTGTGCCAACAATGCAGATATTTGAGGATGATTTTGAAATGCAAAGCAGTGTGTTAAAACTGTCTTTGTCTGTGTAAAATCATGATTGATGAGCTTGCATCTGCTGCTGGTTTGAACTGCTCTTAACCACATCCTCTGCGTCCGTGCTGTAGAAGAACATCCTGCACATTGGTCCACATGTTTGCATGTTTGACAATACAGGCTGTGTGCAAAATGTCCCTCCTAAATCCAAAAAGCAGTATTGTTTTCACCACTAAAATTGCCACCAACTAATTGAGCTGAATCTGATTGCATCAACATGGTGTGAAACCATGGCAGTTATACTCTGGCCTAAATCCAAAAGGTGAAATGTACACATCATGTGTAAGAAAGTAATACCTGTTTGTATTGTATTGTTTCATATTTATTGAGATAGATTCAGGCTTTTGCGAATGATCATATCGTGATGAAGATAAAATTGTGATTATTTGTGCAGCCCTAACAGCGCCTTGTTTCTGACTTATTGCATTCTCTTTGTCTCTGTGAAGCAATACCACTTCATGATTTAAAAAGTTCCACTGCAATAAAACCTGAATGAGATATTGTTGCAGTTTTTTATCACGCTGAAGTTTCCAATCATAAGCTGTCCACAACAAAGAACAAAACCATTGTCACTGTAAATAAGTTTAAAGAGTACTTCTTATTTTAGGTATGCATGTACATAATGAAAGCCTGACTGATCTGCTACAATAACTGCCTCTGCTCCTGAGAGAAAGGGTTATGCATCAGTTTTAGTGAAGCTTGACAATGATGTTCTGCTCCAGCCAGGGGCGTCACTAGGTTTTAAGGACAGGGGAGGCTTAGCCCCCAAGAGATGCACAGTAGCGCGCGAGCACAACATTTCACAAACAACTAACAAAGACTGAGAAATTATTTATTATAATTTCAGTCTGTTTTTTTAATACAGTACAAGAACAAACAGGTTTGCACAGTAACAGTATGTTTACAGCATTAACAACTAAAGTAAGCCAAGTACACCATTTTTAAATAACATGGCTACAATTGCGAGTTACTTGGTGGGTGGAAGCATCAAAAGAATGCCGTCTGTTTTTAAGGGTGACTGTAGTGGAGTGAGTTGCTGCAGCTGCCTCATCATTTTCACTGTCTTGCAAAGGTGTAGGTTTGGATTCAACATTGGGGGGATACATTTTCAGTGGGGGGTCTGGGGGTTCTCCCCCAGAGAATTTTGAGCGTCAAACACTTCATTTCCTGCATTCTGGTGAATTTTTATGCAACAATTTGTGCTTTTTCTGAATTAATTTATGGCAGAAATTTCTTTACTATGTATAGGAAATTACAATTATTTTTGAATTACTATTAATTATTCAACTGTATTGTTCATAACTTTCTGCTCCCCTCTAAACTGCCCCTGCATTACAACATTACAGACTAAAAACAAAAATCCATCAGAGAAAAATGAATTATTAATGCTCAAAACAAGTTTTCTCCTGATTTAGCTTCGACAATATTGGAAACTTAATATAATCAGCCTGCTGGTTAGTGGACGTGTATATCTCTGACTGCTCCTGCTGCACGTGATCATTTTGGACCATGCAAAGGTTTAATTTTACTGGTCAAATTGTAAAAAATGCGGTCGGATATTGTCCGTGTTTATTGCACTTCAATTGACCTCTATACAGTTATTGGGACACTAATGCAAACACCAACCTGTTGCTCTTGCTTTGTCTTGTTGTCACTGTCTGCGCCCGCGACCATAGACTGTATAAAACCACGACTCCTAACCTCACCTGATTCATTGACCAAGCATGAACGAGAGTAACGTGCCTGCGCACGCGCATGTGACTGTGCGGCAAGGTTTAGGTGGTATGGTACACCACAATAGGGGTGTCTGAAATGATTGGGAAACATATTTACAGGTTTTTTCGACCTCTTAAAAAAAAAATCTTTTTTTTGAGGGGGACAAATCTACCTTTTCTAAATATTGGGGGGGGGGACATACCCTGTGTCCCCCCTGAAATCTACGCCTATGGGGAAACTGACAGATTTATGATTCATATTTAAGTGAATACTGACAAGTTATATCATTATTTATTTAAACTCATATTCTGGCCACTTTATATTGAATTTGTCGGCATTTTGTAAAAAAAAAAAATAATAATTAATAAAAACACCAAATTATTTAGGGAGGTTTAAGAATATTTAGGGCTTCAGCCCCCCTAAAATAGGCCTGTTACGTGCCGTAGTGTTGTGTGTGTGGTTTTTGTGTTTTCTCTTCCTCCCTCTCTCTCCTGTGTACTCCTCAGGTGTTGCTCCTCAGCCTGAGTGTGCCCAGCCACACCTGTGGCAACTTAAACAATCAGTAGCCAACTATAAAGAGCAGGAGAGGAGGCTGACAGTGGGTCATTCGTCTGCGTGCATGTGTTCTTTGACGCCGAGAAACTCCTTCGGTGTAAGGAGTGTGATTTTGATTGAGGCCTTATTATTAGTTGTATTTACCTTGTTAGTTTGACTTTTGTTTAAGATTGATTAGCTTCTCTTTTGTTTTGTGTTTTATAGAAGAAGCTTATTTTGTGTTGCACCTTTTTCTTGAGTTTGTTAATAAATCCGTTTAAACTTTGCTTATATCTAGTTCCTATTTCTTTTCCCTGGGTTTTAATTTATTGTTACTTCCCTTATCCCCTAGCCATCTTGGGGAACGTAACAAGGCCTAATGAGGCCACTGGCTCCAGCTCATCCCAAAGTCGAAGCTTGAGGTCAGGGCTCTCGTGCAGATTAGTCTTTGCACGGCAAACTGGGAAAACCATGTTCTATATGGAGCTGTCTTATGTGCATAGGGTCATTATTATGTTGAAACAGTAAACAGTAGTGTCCCTGTAAAGAGCCTGAACAGCTGAAGACAAAATAACTATGGTGTCTACATATTTCACATGTATGCAGAGCAGATACCAGTGAGTTGGGGCCCATTTTACATGACCTCTTCTTTCTTTATAGTGCTCCCTGCTGGCTGAAAGAAGGCTCAACATTTGGACAACAGAAATAAAGACAAGTACAGCTCTTGAAAACAATTAGAGACTACTAGAACAATACATTCTCTGGTTCTATTATCAGGGATTAAAGAAAAACTATACACACGTCATGTTTCACTTTTTTGATCTACAGTACCAGATATGACCTCACTTGTGGCTGCTTTTAACACGTGAATGCTTGAAGAGTTGACCAACAGTAAAGTGAATTGTATGCCTTTGCAAATTAACTGTCAGCTGGTAGTGGGTTCAGCAAACTCTTGAGGGGTGAAAAATAAGACAAGATACAAAAGAAAATGTTTGTAGAGAGGTCCATGAGAATTCTCCCCAAGAAGTAAAAATTAACTTGTGGGCATATATCTCTTTCTCTCTCTATATATACAGTATATATATTTTTTAATTGTACTTTTTGTGATGTCAGGGGCTCTGTAGGATTCAGACAAATGCCTGACAGTATAAACCGCAATTTTCATCTTAAGTATGTCACGGACCCCAACTCTCCCAATTCTCCTTTGACTTTTTTTGTCTGGTTGACTGACTAAAAACATATTTACAATTGTGAACCGACGTAAAATCCGCCGTAGCATCAGGGAACCTAAATCCCTGTACTATTTAAAAGTTAGTGTTTGAGTTAAATGAACATGAAAATGAAAAACTAAAATCATATTCATTAAAAACAAACAGTACTAATGATTCAACTTGGGAAGGGTTCCGAAATATTTGTTGTTAATACTCTGATTTTAGTTACAGCTTTCATGTGTCTTGGCGTGCATTTCACCAGTCTTCTCATGGCACAAATGTTCACGCAGCGTGGCTTTGTTTGACAGCTTGTCAAGTGATAACTAAACAGTCCTTCCTTAAGTAAAATGACAGGTTTAGATATTAAACAGATGCTGGAATAGATCTATCTTCCATGCATGTAGAGACACATCTTTAAGGAAAATCTGAAGTGGTTTCTTCTCTTTTTAATCCAGAGTTGTATGTGTGCAGTTCTATTGATCTAGAAGACAAAAACGACCAGAAACAATTTTTCAGAATTTTTTTTCATATTATTTTTTAATACTTTTCTTAAAAAAAGATGCTGTACTCCATAATCTGAACAAGATGAATCTATTGACCTCAATGCCTCACTCACCAACATACCAACAGGTTGTTCTGGGTAAAATAGCAAAGGGGAAAAAAACCCTCAAAACAATCAAATATGAAAAGGGGAAAAGAAATAAATGAGACATTAAAAAAAAAAAGCGATTAAAGAATTGAAAACACTCACAGATCTCAGGGCCAACCTAATAAAATCAGGAGAATGTCCTGCTTCCACAAAAACACAATGGCACACGACATCCCAAATGAGTTAGCATGAACGATGAAAGATTTTCAAAATAAAAGGTAAAAGACAGGAAGATGACAAACAAGAACCTATGACAGAGTGAAGCCGTTAGGAGGATGAGACGCTGAGAAAGACTAAAAACATGTACATGATGAGAGGACATTTCTAAAAAAGATGCAAGTAATGACGAGTTAAGTGCAGATATTGAACACATCGTGATGGGGTTTAAGTAGAGTAGTGACATACAGTAATGTTGGATCCGCTTCTTTGAACTATCACAGAGCAAACTGCTGCATAACTTCAGATTGAAAAGGGGATAAAGGAATAATTAAATAGCGATAAAAACGTAGCCTTTAATATAAAGTGAAAAGAAGATGCATCTTAAATGTAAAAAATGTGAATGAACTTTCAGCACTCAATAGATTGGTTTTGGCATAGAGTCGAGAAAAAATAAACAGAAACAAAAAAGGTATGAGAGAGAATAAAACAGATGAAACAATCCTCTTGATAGAATTATAAAAAAAGTTTTTTCTTCTTCTTTACAGTAAATTCTACAAAATCAAAACCAGAGCTCCGAGATTGAACACAGAGACGAGCTTTGCTCCCCCGTAATCCTAATTTCTCTCATGTTCTTTTGCGTTGACGTTAAGTCGTATATAATATATATTCATGTATCTATTCATATATATAATATGTATAATTTGTTGGGTACGATTGTTAGTTTACAGGCCAGAGCGCTAAGGCAAAGGACGAACTCTGAGACGCTCAAAACGACCGTTCCCTTCCTAAACTCCATCGAATAGTTGAGTATCAGCGACGCCTCCATCTCTCCAGTTACTGACTGAAGAGAGAGAATGAGGAGAAGTGAAGGGAGGAAGGATGTATCAGAAAATGTATGTGGCCGGGTGTGTTGCGTTCCCACTGAGTCCTGAGGAAACAACCCACTCTCAGGTGCCCGACGGACTACAGCCCACCAGCATCGGTTAAAATCCAAAAATAAAAAGAGATTAGGAGAAAAGAAAAGAGTAAAACAAAGTGATGTCTGTTTGTAAATTTGTTCGCCAGTTCCTTCTCCACCTCCTTCTCTCCACTCACAAACTAAAGAATAAGTTTTCATTGATTTCCTTAAATTAAACAATTATTTTTCTATGTAAAAGTTCTGTCCCCTCTGTTTCATTCGGCTTTTCTTGTATTTTTCCTCGAGGGAGCTGACTATCTGATGATTTCACTGTCCAACAACCATGAACACCAAGCCAGACACCAAAACGTATCCGACATTGGAGAAAGAGGGTTGCTTATGTTAATGTCACTTCCCCCACCTCTCATTCACATGACACAAGCCAGCTGTTTCAACTACTGAGAGAAAGGGACAGTTACTATCAAGTCTGTGTTTACGTGTATGTGTGTATGTGTGTGTGTGTGTGTGTGTATGAGAGCAGTGACTGTGTTTCAGAGCTTTGTGGTTTATATGTATGTTTGTAAATGTGTGTGTCCAAAGGTCCTTCTCTCACTCCCACCATCTGCATTTCCCTGATCAGAACAGGTTTTCTTCAAAGATGGCCATCAGGTCACTCTGAAAGTTTATATCAATGGTGTCAGCCATCTGCAGAGAGGAAGACAGAAAAATAGAATTAAAGACTGTTGGTAAAAAGGACGTTTGAATTGTGCTCATTTCCTTCACTACTACGTGTCTTATTCTGGCACTTCACTTGAACACATCTGCATGGTTTCAGTTAACTAAAACTTTATTTGATCTTATACTGGCCTTCATGCAACCTTTCAGTTCATCCTCTGTCTTAAACGAGCCATTTTACATCTTCTCTCTGTTTAAGGACCCATTCCTGAAAAACGTCTTTTAAAGATACACCAACTAGACTACATCATTTCTCATCCTGACTGAATGTGGCAAATGCTCAAAACTATCTGTAAATCTTTAAACCATTTTGCAACTCAGAATATGAGGGCGATCAGCAGCAGCGTTGACAGGATTTCAGTGCCACACGATTATACTCTCCGCCACACCTTCAGCCAACTATTGCTATAACCACCCCTCCGTTACATAAATGACCCTTTAAAAGCTTTTAGTTAAGGTCATCAAAATGTTATTCCTTCAACTCTTTTTTGTTACCAACCATTTTTACAAGATACAATCTCTTTTATTCTGATTAAAGATTGTATCGAAAAGTAGCAGGGCTTTAAAATCTACTTCTTATTCACATGCGTGAGAGAAGAATGAGTCCACAGGAAAAACTCCAGGCATGTGTTTATGCAGTGTGTACAGCGTGTTTACAAAAAACAACAACAGTATTGGGTACGCAGGACTTCTATGTATCTGGTGTACAGTGTCTTTGAGTTCCTGAAAAGCGCTTTATAAATATAGATTTTTTTTATTGCCTAGGTATTGAAAGAGGAATCATTATAATTGATTTTGACTAGTATCATATCACAGTTTAAAAATTCCAGTATAGTGACTACTCTAATTATAACTTAGTGTTACATACTTTTAAACATGATTTATGAATTCAACTTTGTTACACAGAACATGTATTTTGTTGGCATTTGACTCCTCTTCTTAATCATCTAAAGGTGTCCATTTGTATTTATTCTAAGAGTTAAAGAGTTATGCACGTTGATTTATTCAGTCTATTTTACTTTTAATATGAATGACTTACAGAGAAACAAATCCAAACTAAATCTATGTTTCTATTTCAGGCCCGATAAGAGCCCCTTTCTCCACTGGTGCTCTGGCTAGTCAGGGCCCCTTTCCTCCCCACTATGACACCCATGGTGATCAGCACAAACATCAGTAGCAAAAAAAAAAACAGAGTTTTGGTATACAAGTGTTTTGTTTTTTTTATTCTCATGCATACCGCCTCTCTCCTGCGCCTCTCCTGCTCGCGGCGACGTGCCATCTCCCTCTGGTCGAGAGCAGACTGTGCAGCTGAGGAGGGCGGAGTCGGAGCTTGTTGCGGAGGGGGCGGCGCCTGTGGAGAGGGAGTGGGTGGGGTAGAAGCTGGAGGTGTGGGAGCAAGTGGTGTTGGCTGCTGCTCCTGGCGACGGCGGGTATCTTCTTGCACCCGACGAGCATGCTCCATGGTGTCATCATCGTCACGGCTACTAAATTTAAAAAAAGACAAAAAAAACTTAAATAACCCCTTAAATATATCCCAACGAATGGGCATGACGTCATGTCTTGCATCCTGAAAAGTAATAACTCATGACATGTTAATTTTTCTCTCTCTCCCATACCGTAGCTTTTCTTGCTCTCTCCTGGCCTGCTCAGCCTGTGCTTTAAGCTGTCTCTCTCTCTCCTCCTTCTCCTTGGCGACTCGCCTGAACTGTTCAAAACTGTCACTGGAGGAGCGCACAGAGGAGGCTGGCGTGGACTGAGACCTCTGAGCCAGGCTCGCCCAGGAGCCCATGTTCTTTAACTTCACATCCTGGGAGAGAACAGGGGAAAAAAATGGTATGGAAAAAATGTCAGATCTGATTTAAGAATTTTCTGAGTGATGAGGCTGAAAACACGATTGTCTCATCTAACAAACAGTCATACCTGTGTCTTCTTGGCAGCAACAGGAGTTTTGGGCTCTTGCTTGATTTTGATGTCTTGCTGGGAGCATGGCGTTACTGGAGAGTCTGTGAGGCGGGAACCAGCTCGAGGATTATCCAACGACTTTGAGTCTAATCCTGAGGAGAGGGAAATGGGGTAAACAACACATGGAAACACTTGTGAAGCACCTGTCACAAGTGTGACATGCCTATAAATGCAGGTAAACTTTCCACACATATCACATTAATAAATAACAGAATAGAAACCCTGACTCTTGTCATTGTTTTCTACCTAAACATTTTTCACTCACTGTGTTTGATGTCAGGTTTGTGTGTGTCTTGCCGCATGACAGGGCTGAAGGGCGAGGGGGGTAGAACAGGCGAATGGGAAGGTTTCTCTTCTTTGACCCCAACAAGGTTGGACCTCTGCTCCTACAGAGAAACACACAGAACATTTGTATAAAGGAAGTCATTAACAAGACTTAAGGGGCGCCGCTGGCAGAGTGGTTCGTTTTTGCACCTTATGTACAGAGGCTGTAGTCCTCCAAGTGCATTCCCAGGTTTGAACCTGACCTGTGGCTCCTTTGCCCACTCTCTCCCTCCCCCATTCCCGACTCTATACACTGACCTGTCTATTCCATAAAAGGCACAAAAAAAGCCCCACAATAAATCTTTAAAAATAAACAACAACCAAGACTTGAAATAGAAACTCTGTCAGATGTCTTTTCAGCATTATAAATGATGACTACAGCTTCTTTGCTGGCGTGTGCAGTCAGGACACACAAACATACAGAAGAGGTGTATCACTTACATGTTTCTTTGTTTGTGAGGGTGACTGCTGTCCCATTGAGTGGAACTGAGGCATCTGTGGAGAATGCATCATCAGGGGAGAAGGGCTTTCACGCAGGCAACCTTAAACACAGGAGACAAACAATACAATGAACTTTTCAACAACAAAAAAATCTACATAGAATTTACTATTTCAATGGGAAATGTAACTTCAAGGTGCACTGTGTAGATTTGGTAGTGACATTTAAAAGATGGAGAAGTGAAACAATTCTATGCTATATTATCTGAACTTAATACACAAACTTTATTCAAATGAAAAAATGGGTCCCTGGAACAATGTTTGGAGCTTAAAAGCTACCAGGAGAGTTACGGTGTCACTATTGCGGACCCCCACCATAACTACTCGCAAATCATTTTATCTTAAACAGTTTTCCAGGGACCAACATTTTCCTCTGAGGACAGTTTGTGTATAGAGTTAAGAACATTTACCACAGAATCTGTACATTTCTCACACTTTCACATTTCTCTACTAAAACTCCGTAGTGCACCTTTAATGTGCAGCAGCTTTTACAGATGATTAAATCGCTATTTCCAGAACAGCGCATTGTGCGAACAAATATTTTGAACGCTGAATTGAAGTATCACAAGAGGAGCATTGCTTCTGTCAGATTACTGTTTAACGTTATAAGTGCCTAGCTAATTAGCAAGAGAGACAAAATGTAGCATCTTTGGCTGCATCCACTTTTTGCAGGTAGAATGTTTTATGAGAGGAAAAGTGGCTTTCTCCTCAACTCATGGTAAGAAACAGCTATGATTCAATACATGTAACCTGAGCCCGCTTTAGATTGCAATTCCACACCAGCACTAAAAACAAAGTTCGGCCATTATTATGCTTTTGTTGTTACAGATTGTGTCATAATACTGGTGTCTTATTGAGTGGTTTCACATTACGTTTGGGCATTGTGGAAGCGCAAGAGGCACGATGTGTAACAACAAGCAGGATCTCCACACACACACACACAGCATTGTTACACCCTTCCATCCTGTCTCCAACATTAGACATTTCCAATGTCTCCTTGCCCGTTTCTTCCTTTGATCCTGCCTCAGGGGGCGGATCAACTTTGCCGCACCATTCTGCCTCCAAACAAGGACAAAAGTATTGTTGTGTCTTAACTAAAACATGATTTTTTCCCCATTAAATTCTCTGTCTCTACCTTTATTGAAGGCATGGATTAGTTAGTGTGTGAAACATAAAGGAGATTTTAGATCTTTCTACTTTCTGTTGATATACTTGTTGTTGTATCGTTGTGTGCTTAATTTGGTCTGCATCCCTAACAGCAGTGTTTACTTCAAATAAGAGAAGAAGAATCTTTTTTCCTAAGAACATCTTGGGGGATTAGACCCACATATTTAGAAATCACATCTTGATTATTCAGATATCTTACCGGCTACAAAAGGCTCCGCTTTGCTGCGTGGCGAAAGATGTTGTTGAATTTGCTGCATCTGATGCACCTTCTGCTGCAGGGCGACCCCCTTCTGCTGCTGTGCCGTCGACGTGTTCATATGTGGGAACGGCTGTCGCATATGTGCGTGGCTCGAGCTGTGTCTCTGTGTCAGGGCGGGGTTTGATGTGGTCACAGACTGTGCGTTTATTGACTGCATGAGCTGAGAGGCGCCCTGCACGGGTGAATGAGTGAGCGTGTGTAGCGTCTGCGCCGAAGGTCGAGCCTGGAGCGACTGCAGGAAGGTGTGAACCTGACTGAGGGGCGTGATTTCAGAACTGGGAGGCGTCGGCTCATCGTCATCCTCCAGCAGGGCTTGGGGTGGTTGTGCCGAGAGGGTGCCCAAGATGCCGTGCGATGGGGGTGAAGGGACGCGGGGTCGGGGAACCGGCTGGGGAAGGGAAAGTGGAAGCGAGGGCTGAAGCTGAGGTGAGGACGATGGAGGCAGGGAGGGGAGCGTGGATGGGGCAGGCTGGGGGATTTTAGGAGGGAGTGGGGCTGCTCGGTGGCTAGGTCTTGAGGGTTGAGGAGGAAGAGCATTGTGGATCGCTGCAAACGATACAAGAAGAGGATGAGAAATGAACAAATTAGACAAAATAATTTAAATACTTGATATTTTACAGACCAAAACAATGTATTCATTAAAAATAAGGATAAGTCAGTAGATCCAAAAGATTGACTAAGGTACATAGAGTATCCAGATTTTTCACCCCAATCTCAATTTGAGGCATTTTTAATGGTTATCTGCTGGTGATGAGTCCAGCTCCAATACTTCTGTTTTCCTTGATAGTACAGCTGCACAGTGAACGCTTCAGGTACTCTAGAGTTAATGGTCCCATTCAGTGTTTTACTGTTATATATCGGTGATTTTAGACCCTTACATTTCATCTCAGCATCAAAGATCAGCGGGTATTGTGTACTCCTCATCAACCTTTATTCACCAGGGAGTTCGCCGAGAGTGACCCAGTGGAACAATGGGTGAGTTCAGGGGGCCGCTGTTGTGTGTTATGTTTGGCCATTGTAGATGACAGATGTTTTGTTCCAGTCCAGCTGGCAACCAGTGAGTAGCAGGTTATATTTATATGTCTAAGTCCTTTAAATTAGTTTTAAAATTGTATTATTAATATTTGGGATTTCAATATATATCAAAAATAATCGTGATCATTATTTCGGCCATAATATTGCAGCCCTAGCTGATGAACAAGAGTTGAATAGGGCTCAGTGTTGCTGATATATCCACTACCTGTGAGATAAATCATCTTTATCTGTCGCCATTTTTAAGATCGGATTGGGAGATCCCTGGGAAACGCCAATTTATTATATAAAGTTGCATTCATTGCCAGTTCTAAATAGAAACTAAAGAGGAGCTGTGTTATTGCAGTGTACACACCTGGTGAAGGTATGATGGGATGTTGGTTGAGGAAAGGGTGCGTCTCAGTGGGTGTCTGGCCAGTGGGTGTGTTTGCGTTGAGGGGGCGGGATGGGACTGGGGCAGCGGCAGGAGTAATGTTTGGATTTGGCTCTGAGTTGGACTGCGTCAAGTGAGGATTCATGAAGTGAGCTAGAGGATCAAATCCAGAGCCCAGCAGCTGGGAGTCCAGAGACGGGACCGAGACGGTGACTGGGGGAGGAGGGACAAACGGTGGTTTGGCCTGGACAACCTGAGGCTGAATGGGAGGCTGTGGAACAACTGGGGCCGCTCCGCTGCTGAGTGCCTGGTGAAGTGGTCTCTTTGCATCTCTGTTAATTGAGTTCTTCTTCTGCTGCTTGGGAACCAGCCCTGCTAGACAAAGACATGTTTTGGTTCAATATTGTTGTACTATATAACTTTCCTGCTGATAAAGCCTTTCAATAAAGAAAGAAAAGCTTAACAGATGTGGGTAATATAAAACATATGAAGGAATCACTGCTAGTAGTTCTTCAATTCAGAAAAAAACACTGGTTACCATTCTCAGAGTCTTCACTATCAGAGGAGTCGCTGCTGCCAGAAGATGATGTCTCGGTCTTCACTTTTGTCACGTTTGACATTTCAGAAGGCTTCTCTGCTCAACAAAACACACACACACACACAAAAAAAGGTTTTAGTGAAAGTTAACCGTTGGGAAAACATCCAATAATTTGTCAGACTTGACTACCTCAGGTAAATTCAGTGAGCTTAAAGGGATACTTCACCCATTTGCATTAAGCTTTGTATCATTAGAAACCTGGTAGTATTTTTGAATGGTCGTGCATCCCGCCCTCATTTTCCCCTGAGACGGGAAAGCTCCGTATATCTTGTCTGAAAAGGAGCCTCCGATGACGCAAAAATGGTCATTTTGCATCATCGGAGGCTGCTGTGGTTAGCAGGGGTGAAACTACATCGCTAGTTCCTCATGTTTTCCACCCACTAAAGCTACAGACCTATTACAGATCAGTGGGCAGGACCTCACTGCCAGAATCTAAAAGCAACGTCCGCCATCTTGCTAGGAAGCTTTGCTAACAGGCTCTGTGGAGAAAGCTGAGAAGAACCGACAATTGCGAAAAAAGTATGTTTCAACTTCAAACTGATATGGATGAAGGGGATTTTGAAGGTCTTGTGCTCGAATCGGATGTTCGTGGCTATCTCTACGAGCCGCAATATAGCGGCGAGCAGTTGAGGCTGATGGAGGAACGGGAGGCGGCGGTGAGGACGAGGAGCCCATGCCGGCTTGAGCTGGGGCGGACTGGTGGTGTCGGTGCTGTCACTGTTTGCCTATGGACACAGACATAGAGTCCGTTTGCTGCCAGGAATTTCTAAGATGCCAATTCCTTGTGGAAGAAATCTCGGAATCAGTCGAGGAAACGGCCGTATGTGTTGTAGTCATTGACTGTAAATAGAGCACCGTAGCTTCAGTGGCCTGCGGAGCTGTGCATTCTGGGAGTTGTTGTCTTTCATCCACATGAGCCAAGAAGACACTTTCTGCCTTTTCTCGGTCAAGAAGGCACCAACTTCAAAAATTAATTTCACATTTCTACATATATGACCCAATGTCAATACAGATTCGTGTTTCAACGGGTGACGTATCCCTTTAACTTGGAAATAATACACCTAATAGCTTGTTAATAGAGCTGTGATTCATGTATGAAACAACATGATGTAGAATCAGAGTTTGACACTGTTCTGAAAAAAAAAGAAGCTTGCTTGGTTACATGAGAATATTGAAAAGATGACTCTAGCTGTGCCCCCATCCATGTCTAAGATCAGAATGCTAAACTACTCTAAGCTAAGCTACTATAGCCTTAAGTTGAAGAGAAAGATATGACAGTAAAATATATATTTTGCCTAACCCGCTGCTAGGATATCTAGAAGGGAGTGTTTTAGAAAAGTTAAACTTTCACAACAGTGTGCCACTTTATATGCAGAATAGTCAAACTGCTGTTCAGTGTGTTCACAAACACATTATGATGGTGAGGTCTGCCCGAGCAGGACTCAAACAGCCTACCTGACAGCTTCTTCTTCTTCTTGAGGCAGATGGAGACGTATTTCTCCAGCTCTCTCAGCGTGGAGGGCTTCAGGGTCTCAAAGTCGATCTCTATCTCGTCTGGGTTGGAGTTCTTCAGTGATGGCTCTCGTGTCTGGATTATGTGCACAACGCGGCCCAGCTTGTCACCGGGCAGCTTGTTGATATCCAGGCTCAGCTGGCGCTTCTCCTCGTACGACATCGGCTTGCCCCTGTCAGCGGATCCCGCTCCAAATACATCTGCAGAGGGAAGAGTGACAGCAGGTTAATACTGGGCCATTGTTTAGAACACAATCTGTTACGTTTAGCATCTCTGTAACACACATACCCACGTCATCCTCTGCTTCAAGAGCGGCCGAAGGGACCAGAGGGGTCGGCCCGGGTGGAAGGGGCACAGCTGGGCGGCTATTTTTAACTCCTTCTTTCTTACTGAGAATAACAAATAATAAGATTAACTCCTGATAACGTGGATACAGAAACATCACTTATCTTTCTACTTCTGGAACACCCACCCAGGCTTTTTCCTTTCCTTCTTTACAACTATTGGCTCCTTGCTGCTCTTGTTTTTCTTTGAAGTCTGAAGCGTCACAGGAGGAGGGCTCTCCACAGGCTCCTCTGCTCCAATCTTCTTCTTGTGCTTTTCTTTCTTTTTCTCCTTCTTCTCCCTCTCTTTCTTCTTGGGCTTGCTGACTGGAGGTTGGGAAAGTGCTGCCAGCTGATCATGAACGGCTTTAAGCTTAAGGACACAAACATACACAGTCAGCGTTGTGATCTTATGGGACAAAGAGATAGTAGCATGCAAATTTGTTTCTTGGAGCTTCAGCGTTCACCCACTGTCGGTAAAGCTGCTCTGCATGGCCCACCCACCTGTCGTGTCTCATTAGCCTCCCTCCCCCTTCATTTTCCATCCTCTAACCTGTTCCTGTAACTCTGCCAATCGCTGTTGCCTTTCATGCTCTGAGTCTCCTCCCGAGGACTCCGATTCGGAGGAACTGGGGCTTTCGTTCTCAAAGACGACAGAAGGAGGCGGGACTTGTCGAGTGGAGGGGGCAGGGTGGAGGGCCGTTGACGGGGTGGGAACAGGGACGGGCTCCTCTGGCTCATCAGGCATTTTGGCAAAACGCATCTCAAACACGTCCTGTTGGAAAGAAGCACAGCAGGAGAACAGTGAACTCAACTTGAACCGTAGCAGGACAAGTGCAACTATTTTGACACTAGGCCAGATCGACATGGGATTTTAAGGGGGGATTACGATATCGATATTTGGGAGAAAAAAATCAGATACCGATATATCAGCCGATTTCTTTCTTACATTTATGTTCGATCTGTAGAGATAGATAGATATGGATATACACATTTATTGCGCTGGTCCCTCAAATGCAGTTATCTAACACTTGTGGACGTTATACAGTATAACGTAGACAAGATAGTCACTCAACTGGAAAGTAACTGCACATGTGCCAGTTTAGAGTTTTAATGCTTGTTGTAATCATTATAGCGCACTCTGCTGGTGACAGCAAGAAAGAGAACTGCTGCTGTAATTCAACGATAGTCATATGAAATGCTATTTGACTGGTAAATAAATCTAGTAATATTGGCGCATATCTGCGATAACAATAGCCGATACCAATAGTCACTGCATATGCTGATATTGGCCGATATTATCGGCTGGCCAATGTATTGGTCGGGCTCTACTGGGCAACATACTAAATGTATTCAGCCCTGGTCATACAGTCTATACAATGTTTACTATGGATGTTTAATCTATACAATGTGTTTGCTTACCTGTAATTTGCGTGCCATGCCGACCACATCATGGTCAGGGGGATTGTACTTGTAACAGTTGGAGAACATCAACCGGACGTCTGCAGCAAATTCTTGAGCGTCTCTGTACTGTCTGCTGTCCAACTTTTTCTGAAGGAGACAGAAGAAAAACACTGCGGTGATTAAAACTTTCCCGTACTTTAAGCAATGAAACACTTTTCATCCTTTGAAGGAGTCTAACACAAAGTCGTGTGTAGAAAGGATAATGGTTTTTTAAACTCAAATATTAAAGATCTAAAGATATGAAATACCTTTGTCCCCTCTAAAGTTTATTTAGTGAAGCGAGCAGGATGCTTTTTATTCATATGGACACAAAAGTTTAACACTTAGAACTCGTTGGTATTTTTTGCTCTTTGTGAAATCAGTTGTGTGGTGTTATCAAATGTTTAATATTCTGAGTCTGTACAACCAACTGATAAGTTATACGTGTTAAAAATGGATGACAGCACAGAAACTGTCGTAAATTTAAAAAAACTGCAACAAATGCTGACTTAAAGACATGCACTTATTGTTCCATAAAGAAAGTGTAGAAACATAAACCAAATACTTTTTTGACACTTCAGAAGTTATTTAAACAATGCAAATTTTATTTTGGGATTTTTTTTAATACATATGATCATTTGTATGAGCAGAATGGAAAGGTGCTTTAAATTTCGGTCTGATAAATACACATTTTGAAGTTCTTTAAGTTCTTGTCTATGTAGAGATGATGTTTGATGAAAGAAACCCCAACAATGTATAACTCGTTCCCATTAAACCTAATAAAATCACCTTGACGGTGCTGAGGTCCATTGGGTGTTTGATGATGTCATGGTAGTCGTGGAGACCTAAAGCTTTAACATCTACAGGCTTGTAAAAGGGCCAGGCATATCCTACGTGCTTCTTGGATAGCATCTCTTTGACGAGGCGTGCGCAGGAACGTAGCTGGTCCTGCCGCTTCTGCGTCACAGTCCCCCCCGTCTCTAAACCTCCTCCCAGGTGGTGCTGGGAGTCTGGCTGCGACGTTTCTTTTTTGGGTTGCTTGGATGGCCGATTGCTTTCTCGACGTGGCCGAGTCTCAGCAGAGACAGGAGATGATTCACTGAGCTGGTCGTTGGCTGTGGGTGTGGTGGTGTCAGCTTTCCTCTTCTGGCTCTTCCTTTGCTGCTTGAACAGGCAGGGATCAGAGGTTATGGATAAATCGGCTTGTGATTCATAAAAATGGCTGCTGACTTCTACTTACTTTAACGAGTGCAGGGGAGCTCTGCAGCAACGGGGCCGCCTGATGGAGACCTGGGTGTGTCGAGGCCGAAGGGAGAACGGACGTTATACCCTGTGCTAGGACGTCAGGAGTTGAGAGGGGAAAAGAGGGTCCCAGATGCGGTGCATGGGCGGAGGGTGTAGGAGGCACACGTGGGGGCTGAGGCTGGATCAGAGGCTGTGTCAGAGGTTGGGCAAGGGGCAGGACTGGAGGCAGGGTCAGGGGGGGAGGGGCTTGGGCAGGGGGCATGACGCGGGTCTGTGGGGTCGTAGAAGGGGATGAGAAGCCTCGTGTGTGGGGGGGTGGTGGACGGGGATGATGAGTCTTGTCCTGAATCAGACTTGGATATCAGAGCTGTTAGGAGGAAAAAAAAACAAATTCACACCAGTTGAATCGCAGATGTTTGCCTCCCCCAACAAATCAAATTGAAGTTAACATTCATATTGTGTCCTGATAAGTGACAGTGCAGCTGTGGACCAGGACACGGAACACATTTCTACATTGCTCATTTTTGTCAGCAGGCGTTTACCTTAAAGAAAATCAACAACAACTGCATGAGCAGGCTACATTAAACACATGAGGACAAGCGAGTCATCAGTTGAAACACTCATTCAGCTTACAGATGTCGTAATGGAGATGCAAATCCATTACAGCACAAATCCTATGTTAGCCCCAAATAGACTAAAAGAGATGCGCTGCAACACAACCATTTAATGATGCTGTTATTTGCTGCAACTTGGAGAGGAGAGGACCACAAATCACTTTCGTTATAAACACTCATACTCGCTCTGACACGAGGAGGAGGCCGCGCCCTTTGAGCAGTTAGCCGCTGGCTCTGCTCTCAGTCTCAGCGAGACATACAGAAGGGTGTTTCAGTCTGAGCTGTTGTCTTTAAAAAAAATCACTCTTTAATGCTACTGTTATAAACCCACCACTGTAGCTGGTAGGTTGAGCAATCCATATTGCCTTGTGTGTACGCTACAACCAAACATGTGTTTTAAACCGGGGATGACGGTATGGCAAAAACGCATCCTGTGGCAGAACCTTATACCGATTATAACCTTGTATTGATTCTGGGTAACCGCCTGGCTCTATGAAAGAACGTAATCGATGGTTGCATAAGGAGTGACGTTGCTTGTAGATTTTTCGGCTGCGGTTGGACCTTTATCATTTATTTATTTTTGGTTCACAATGTAATGACATTTATGTTGACATGGATTTCTAAAGAACTTTCTAAAAAAAAAAGGGGGTTCATTTTAATCTAAAGGAATCGTGAGACCAGTAGAGATGCCTACTGGTTACATTAGTACTGTACACACGTCGGTATATTTGACTCATGGCAACTCCTTCTCCCATTCTTAGGTTTACCAATAATACACGCAAACCCAATCCCAACGTCTTTCATGCTGTCACTACTGAAAGGAACAAACTGTAAAATGTTGATATTTTGACGTTTGTATTGCATCACAAACACCTACATGTCTCCCGTCTGCCCCCTCGGCGCCCCTTGGTGACCACAGCGATCTCCTTCTCCTCCTGCGGCATCTCTGTGATCTTATGGAGAAAGACCTTTTCCAACGTCTTGGCCATCAGGACAATGTCGTCCCCAGGCTAAAATCACAACGGAAGCACATGTTTAGATGATGTGTTTGTTTTTTTTTACAGATGAGGCACATGATGACACGCGAGTAGCGGCTGACCTTGTTGTAGATGTAGCAGTTAGTGAACATTGTGTTGAAGTCTTGGATGCACTCCTGGGCGTTCCAGTAGTAGTTGTTCTCGAGACGTTTTTTTATCGTGCCCATGTCCATTGGGATCTTGATGATCTTATAGTAGTCCTTAAAAAAAGAAAACGAGGGATAAAGTAGTAGAACATCTGGAGAAAAGTAAGTGGAGGAAATGTCATGTTTTTATGTTGAGGCCTCTTTTTAAACTCTTCACTATTGTAAGTTACATCTTAAATGAATTGATAAGAATACAAAGTATAATATTGATCATATAATGTGAGTTTGGAGGGCTTCATTGATTGTAGGGCTGATCTGTATGTCATTTCACCCCTACTTCACGTTCTATAAAACCTGCAGCAACGTCAGCATAGTAGCTAATATTTTAACCAGCTAATTGTTCAAAGTAGAGCTGCGCAATGAATCACTAATTAATCATAATTACAATTTGAGAATTTGCAATTAACACAGTCACAAGAGTGAAATGTATTGCCGCAAGCCTTTCTCACTCAGCATGTGTTCATGTTGCCTATTAGATGATCGTATAATGGCCATGCTTTTACACCATTTGGAAGCTAGCTATCTGCTACCCTTCAACTGGTGGTGAGTGAAAGAAGCCTTTTGGATTTATTTTGATTCAGGACAAAGACACAAGTATTAGGTTTAGTCAAAAGAACTATTTTAGTGTTTTAAACACTCGCCTGTTACAACTTGAGTTGCATTAATTATTAACACTATAACTGATTGCCAGTTCTGATTGTTTCAGTTGAAATGTCACTGTAACATGTTTTACAAACTGAATGTCCCTGATCTGTCTTAGGGACGGTGTAAGACTAAGACTGCCAACATTCCTTTTTACATTTGACCATGAAAACAAATCAGAGTTTGTCCAACAGGTGACTTCTTCTACTCAATAAAAAAAACCCTCTTCCCTGAATCAGCAGTTAGGTGTACTAGCTTGTAGGGCTGGGAATCTTTGGGTGTCTCACGATTCGATTCGATTTCAATTCTTAGTACATACTTCAGGATCTACTCCAGTCATCTGTGAGACTGGCTGAATTTCTTGTTGCTCTGTTTGGCATTCTACTGAGTTAAAGAGCAGGGAGTGACTGATTAGCCCAACAAAACGTTTTTTTGGGAAAAAAATAAATCGATTTTTGGAAGTTATTAAATCTTTTTAAATCTTAGAAGAAAAGAATCTCGATTTTTAAATGAATTAATTTTTTTTTACCACCTCTACTAGCTTGCTGAATTGATGCAACACAACATAAATATCGACCACTGATATCGGCACATGGCATATCATTTTTGGATGGGGCGATATTTGTTAACAGGGCTAATATCAGCCCACACTTATGTTTAACTGATACACGTCTCCCTAGTCACCATTGCCAATTTAGGTATTCCATGTCTCTAAACATGTGGCTACTTCTGGAGAAGTAATTCAAATAAGTTTGGCTGTTTATAATGCTATCTGTGTGTGTTATGGATGAGAAAATATTACGAGGGGCAAATTAAACACATTGACTCACAGGTAAACCGAGTTTGATGGCATCTACAGGACTCTGGAAGGGCCATGCGAAGTTGTGTTTCCATAATGTCTTCAACACCTCTTTGAGCAGGAACTGAAAATGAGCAAAATAATACAAAATGCAATCAATTTAAAGTCTTAACACCCAACACAGTGAAGAGTGAGTGAAACCGATATGTGGGTACCTGTAGCTGGTTGGTCTGTCGTTTGGGTCTAGAGGGGTTCCATATTTCGGGGGGTGGGGGGTTGAAAGAGAGAGGGGGTGGGGCAGAGGGAGGGTTGTGGCTGCTGCCTGCCTCCAGTCCGTCTCCCATAGCAAAGGTGGGTTGCAGTGGCTGAGCCGACAGGTTAGGCAGATTGGACCTGGCAGGGGCAGGTGGGACCGGGGGAATCCCCCTCAGGCCATTACACTCCTTAATCGACTCTCTAGAAGGAAAATGAACAAATGCTTTTAGCACTTCTGTTGTGTAACAAACTCCGATTGAACTTTCTCTGAAAACAAATCTCAGCCAGTCTCAATATCACACCTCAACTCTGAAACCAGCCATGAAACTAGCTCTGAAACCGGCCGACTCTCCCCCTGAGTCAGTTGAAGTCATTTTCATTGTCAGTCTCACCAAAAAGCCTCTGCTTCAGAGGCATTCATATAACAAGGAAATGTTATCATTATGGCCTCTTTAAGCTTTGCTACATCGTGCACAAGCTGAGGCTCAGCTCTTGTGACAACGAATCTCAAGTTTAACTCCTTACTCGGAGTTATGTTGTTTGGGCAACATCATGAAATGTATTTGTGCGTTCAAAAATGATAGGCGAAAGAAGTTGTGGTTGTTCATGTCAGTAACTTTTAAAGTAGTGTTAACAATCAACATGAAAAAGAATTGTGATAAAATGGTGATCCTGCCATTATCCACCAGCAGTCTCAAGCTGGTGTAAAAGAACCTTTTCAACAAGCTCAACAGACGAGCTTAATGACGGTCAAAGATTCTGAATACTGTGAGGTATAACTTCAAATTCATTCATTACGCAGCACTCGAGATGTTGTTTATCAGGGAAATATGAACTATTGTAAGACAGAGTTAAATAGTTGAGAATGGAATAAGAGGGAAACGTTAGGGTCAGACTGCTCTTCAGCTCTTTTTTTTAAGATCATCTTCCAAAAGTTAAGGTTGCCAGATGTACATTTGGGATGAGGTTTTAGTCATGAGACACTTCCAGTCACATCGATAGAAAGCAGCTGAACATATGCCCGTGTAAAGTTAAAAGCACTTTTTCCAACCAGTTAATACAATACAGTCCATCTGGCATTTACAACTCATTCTCTGTTTGGAAACTTTTCTTTAAGGCGGACTAATCTATAGACAGAGTCAGAGCTGGTGGTAATGTTGTAAGGAAAGTCTGTGTGTTGTACCAGTGCTGAAAACTTCCTAAGTACAAATGAACATAAAATGACTGGATTCAATCTTTAGTCACACAAGCGCCAGCCGGTTAATACAACAGGACTGCTATTGTGTCAATGCAGGTTAGACTGTGATTGCTTTATTTGTATTTTTAACAAATGAATGAGAGTATCTTTCATAAGTAAGAAGTGGAAAAAGATTAACATTAGCTATTGGTGAGCTCAAAATGTTTATACTTTGTGAAATACAGAACATTAACTGGACAACGATTTTTTCATAAATCAAACTCTGAAATATTTGTATTAAATCTGCCTTATTCTGGTCATTTAAACTAGTTCCTAAATGACTCATTGAAATAATTTTAAATATTCATATACACTCACCGGCCACTTTATTAGGTACAGCTGTTCAACTGCTTGTTTTTGCAAATATCTAATCAGCCAATCACATGACAGCAACTCCATGCTTTTATGCATGTAGACATGGTCAAGACGATCTGCTGAAGTTCAAACCGAGCACCAGAATGGGGAAAAAAGTTGATTTAAGTGACTTTGAACGTGGCATGGTTGTTGGTGCCAGACGGGCTGGTCTGAGTTTTTCAGCGAGTGCTAATCTATCAGGATTTTCACGCACAACCATCTCAAGGGTTTACAGAGAATGGTCAGAAAAAGAGAAAATATCCAGTGAGCGTCAGTTCTCTGGGCGAAAGTGCCTTGTTGTTGTTGATAACCGAGGTCCCTGTTTACTAATTGAGCATCATTGAAACGCCACAGCATACCTGAGCATTGTTGCTGACCATTTCCATCCCTTTATGATCACAGTGTACCCATCTTCTAACGCACCTTGTCACAAAGCTAATAACAAACTGGTTTCTTGAACATGACAATGAGTTCACTGTCCTCAAATGGCCTCCACAGTCACCAGATCTCAATCCAAAAGAGCACTTTTGAGATTTGGTGGAACGGGAGATTCGTCTCATGGATGTGCAGCCGACAACTCTGCAGCAACTGTGTGATGCTATCATGTCAATATGGACCAAAATCTCTAAAGAAATGTTTCAAGCACCTTGTTGAATCTATGCCACGAAGAATTAAGGCAGTTCTGAAGGCAAAAGGGGGTCCAACCCGTTACACCAAGGTGTACCTAATAAAGTGACTGATGAGTGTATATTCATCTGTAATGAATTTAGCTATGCACATTTGTGTTTCACCATATTAAACTTTTAGCCCCAAACTTTTTTTCCTACATTCTGATCGATTTGAATGCACCAACATTTGCCTTTTCTGCACCGTAGAACAATCATGATCCAGTCAAGCGGCAACCTCCGGTTTGTCAGGAGGCTAAATGCCCACCTTAACTCCAGCTCTTTGCCTGTTGATAGGTTGACCAGAAGTTTGATAGTCAGCATATCCAATATGGCAACCGGCCTGGTTGGGCTTCAATAACAGCCCTTTCAAAACCAATGGGTGATATCAATCAGACTTCGTCCATGTTTATATACAGTCTACAGATCCAGCTTTGTGTCCTTTTGTGCTTATTTAGACATTTTGTTTGAATGTGCAGTAAAGAATTGATCTTATTTTTGTGATAGAAATATTGATTTTGATGAATGAAGTGGTTGGGGCAAAGTTTACCAGACACATAGAGGCCTCATAACAACAGAGAGAGAGAGAGAGAGAGAGAGAGAGAGAGAGAGAGAGAGAGAGAGAGAGAGAGAGAGAGAGAGAGAGAGAGAGAAGCTGTCCTGCTTTGATCACTTCGAGCAGTAAGTGCCATTATCCTTATTACTGTCAAATATTGGTGATTTTTAAAATAATAATAATAACCAAGGTCCGCCGACAATATCACCTCCCCCGTTTCCCTCTGCCTGCCTGTGTGCACTCCTTTGACAAGCTTCATCAGCAGTCAAAACTAGGGATGTAAAAATTAATCGTGAAATCGTGATAAATCGATTCAAAGGTGTCAACGTTCACATCGGTACTCTGAAAAATGAATCGCAATAATATGGTGAGCGTCAGCAGCTGTAGAGCAGAGGCGGTTGGCAGCTGCAGAGCAAGATTTTGAAATTGAGGACGCACCACCGTCTTTTAAATCGCATTTTGGCTTCCCCAAGACAGAAAATGAAAGAGGTGAGAAGATAACAGACAAGACAAAAACTGTGCGCAAATATTGCAAGAAGACAGGGAACTACACAACTAGCACAACCAACATGATGCAGCATCTAATCGACACCACAATGAGAAGCTCCGATCACCTCCCCTTGTTGCGAGAAAAAAAACATGAAAAGGACAAACCACACTGACAAGCGGGTTTGCAGCCCCTAAAGGAATCTTTTTCAGTCATAATTTGTCTTCAGTCTCATTTTGTAAAATAAATCGTGAGAGAATCGTATCATGAACCCAGTATCGTATCGAGAGTTTAGTGAATCGTTACATCCCTAGTTCAAACAACAGTTGAACCTTGTGTGACGAGTGTTATTAATAACCTAGCAAAACCGAGAAAGTTCAGAATAACATCAGCTGCAACAAGCTGCACGACATGATCGAAACAATGGCACTAGAATGTTTATATTTTACACGAGACGTTGCACTACAATCAATGCGCTCCTCGCACTACTTTCTTGATGGGTAGAATGCGAGGCGAGACTGTTTTTTATCCTCATACACTCTCCGTGATTGTACACTGATAAAAAGAAAACATGGTCGGCAAATAACCCGTCTGCTTGTTGCCAGGTTGTCAAAATAAAAACGCATCTTTAAGATGACCATGTAGATCAATGTTTTGACTTTGCATCAATTTTATTTTGATCAACCAATCGATGTATCAATCCAGATCGATGGATTGATACACCCATATTCAGTCCTGCTTCCTTCAGTTGACAAATACTGACAAAATCAAAGCCATCACTCTGAACTCCAAGTACACACCTTTATCGTTTCTCACTTACATTACTGTCACTCCCTCTTCACAGGCATCATTCACCGATCCATAGCACGTCTGGTCCAAACCGCAGCTACATTATTCACAAATACTGGTTGTGATTCTTGCCTCTTTTCATTGGCTTCCAGTTTAGTATAGAATACAGTTTAAAATGTTAATAATTACTAACAAAGCCCTACATGGCCGGGAACCGTGATACATGCGTACATCTATACATACCGACTCACATTTCAAATCAAGAGACTGTGATTTTGAAGTGGCAGCTCCTAAACTCTGGAACAGTCTTCCCCAGAACCGCAGGTCTGCCAAGTGTGTGCTCTGTTTTAAACAGCTTCTAAAAACTCATTTATATAGGTCAGCGTTTTCCTACTTTTTATCTATCCTTGCACCATGTTTGAATGTCTTCTGATGTGTGTGATGTGTATTATTTTTATACCCCCCCCCCCCCCCCCCCCCCAGGATTTAAGTATTTCTGATTCTGAAGACTCACATGTTTGATGCTTAGCAGCTGTGCTCTATTCCTATTGGGTGATCATTTCTCAGTCGGTGAGGTGGCGATTCCGAGACGTAACACCGGAGGTCTGTCAGTGAGACGCTGTGTGCAAGGACAACACAACACACAGGTTGGAGGCCAAGTGTCGCACCTGGGAGAGAGACAGAAGTGGTCCTGGTTACAAAAAAGTGTTGTTCAGCATTTTATAACAAGGTGTTGAATAACTTCAAATGAAGTTTGTCAGCTTTTAAGGAGAAATTACAACTTTCAAGGTGCAAACTTCAAATTCAAGCCCATTCCTAAGTTTAAAAACATGACAGTAAAAATATAGCATTGTAGACGTTGAAGACTTTATACTGTCCCTGAATAGTCCCAAAATACGACAAGGTAAGTGTAAGGCCATGTGGTGTCACAGGAAGCTGTGATCAGGTAAATACTTTAAGTGTTCTGACTGAGCAGCGACAAATACACGTTGTATTCTGTCATGAAATGTTAAAAATTGGACGCTGTGATTTCACATGCAGCTCTTTCTCCAACCTGTTCATCAAGGTTGCATCTCTTTTGTTCCTTCTTCCTGTGCTATATTAAAAAGATGTTGTGTTTTTTTCATTCTTCTGGGAATAACCGTTGTCCAACTGGAAATATGAAGATAGACTGAAAAAACACACTAATTACACGATAGTTAGCCTAAAACAGCCACGTGACAGTTTTGATGCCTTAATAAAAGGTTTCTGAGCTGTACTTCCTGACTGATGTTGCTATACTCCTGTAGCACAATTATCCATTTCCATATGAAAGCAAGAAACTCGTCTGAATGTGTCTTATGATTCTGCTGATAAATGTGTTTTCCAGGATTATGTTCCTCCAAGCTGAAGACAAAAAGGACCACATGAACACATGATTGACCATGCTCGTGGAAAGTCTGTATGTTTTCCTTTCTTCATCTGACAGAGGCTACTGGGCGGAAATGTTGTTACCTGAGGAAGTTACAACTGTCTCCTTTTTTTCCCCTTTATTTGCTTCTTGTGAAGTTATTTCTCTCAAACATGTATGATACAGGGATAGCTTTTGTTCACTTGCCGACTTGTTATATTTTACTTGACACACGAGAGTAGAGCATGCTGCTCTTAGAGTGCTAAAATACTATGGATGGTGTTGCATAGATTCATTTTACATAACACTGTGATTTTAATTCTGTTCAGGAGAATCCCCTCTTTTTTGATGGATTATGGATGGATTTTTAGTTCTTTATATAGATAGAGGTGAAGGAAAGAGAACGTCGATGAGCGATCTGTGTTGACTTTCATGAGAGAGAGAGAGAGAGAGCTGTGCACTTTGCTGTCTGTTTATGAACTTGTCTCAACAGAAATCTCGCTTTTAAGTCAATATAGAGACAATATAGACCAGAGAGGGACTTTCATCACTACCTCCTGTCTTTTCTGTTTGTTTCTATGATTTGTTCGTATAAATAGGAAATACTTTTGCAGCTATGAAATCAGACAGTGACTCCCTCAGCAGACGCAGTGTCAGTCACTATGGAGGAGATCGATGAAGAAAAGACGGTCATAAATCAGTGGGAAGTTGTCTGACTTTTACCTGGGAGAAAGCTGAGTTCCTGTCCTTCTCTTGTTGCCCCCTCTGTGCCGTCAACAGAACCCTCTGTCCTGCTGCTGGCCAGAGGAACATGACGTTCTTGCAAGCGTGTTAGCTTAACAAATAGGGGCGCATACAGCCTTTTTTTTAATGGGGCTGCCCGACTGAGGCCCCTCTAATGCAGGGGTGGCATGAAGTTTGTGATACACACAAAAGATAATTTATAAACCCTTTCTATCTCAACTCATCTAACTCAAATCTAACTACACTATTTCCCCCACACACAAATACAGTAGAACACTGGACCCTTACATTATATTTTGAAAGTGCATAGATGCCTTAAATTAGCTGCAACATTGCTTTGCCCCTATCCCACAATTTCCCAGTTTGGGATCAATAAAGTACATCTATCTATCTATCTATCTATCTATCTATCTATCTATCTATGCTTACTGTATACATCATCTACCTTTAAGTACTTCACAGTGTGCAACTTTCCTTTCTAGTACTTTTTTAGAAATGTCATGTCAAACAATCAGGCAATACTTAAAAAACACTGTGACTGCCTTTCTTATGCTGTGAGCGATTTCTGTCCCCTGATAACTGCTGAATGGTCTTCTTCAGGTCCTCATTACAAGTTGTTAAAAAGGTTCTTAACAGCTCTCTCTCTCTCTTTTCTGAAAAAGAAACCAAAACAAACACTGCAACACACTATATAACTTTAAAGCACTTTTCAGCAAGCTTACTGACATTAAATATAACAGAATTCTTATTAAACCTTAATCCAATATTGTAATTAAAGTATTTTTAAACCTGAAGTCCCAAACTACTTCCCAATAACATTATTCATTAAAATTTCTAAACACATCACTATAGAAATGCTTTAGGCTTCCTTATCAATAAGTATCACGAACAACAAGAGCAAAGCTAAATAGGTAATACAGGATACAACTTATCCTTGCGTTTGTATGTGCATAGTTAACACAAGGTGCAAAGCAATGTCGAAGCAACTTCAAATAAAAGACAACGTCTGGACAGGGGAGCGGATAAGTGTAGGCTAACAGTTATAAATGACTTCTACATTTATCAGCCATGTTTATATAATATCATATCCCGTAGATATCTTATAACGATAACGTTAACCGAGAAGAGCAAAGAAGCTAACGACGCTGATTGTCATCAGAAACGTCACGTGTTATATCCATCATTACATGTAATGACACAATTCACATTACAAACACTGTGTTAACAAACAACTTTGTTCAACACCTCTGCCTTTCTAACCTTTCATGTCAGTGCACCGCCATGTTTCTGTGAGCAGCTGACAGCTCCACACGTAAAGCGCCTTTCAGAATACAACTAGGACGGGATTCATATTCTCGAACTGACGTACGTCGCACTTCTAATGAAGTCCTGCGCCACCGCGCGTAACCTACGCTGCCGAGAAGACGTAACTTATGTCACGAATACGGCCTACGGGGCTACAAACAAACAGCCTAGCAGCTAACAGGCTAGCGTGATAGCGACCTGCAGCTAACATGCACACTGACAGCACGGGGTGTCCACTGCCGCGAAAACAAACTTAAGACACGTTTGGAAAGAATAAAGAAACAACATAGAATATGCACACTAAAACCTAATCTCGCCTATTTAAAAGACAAGAAATCTTCTATCGCGTGTGCCAGAACCGGTGCAAGGCCTGGGAAGACAGCTCATGCTCCGCTTAGAGAAGCACACACTGACAGCGCGTGAAAAACGCCCCCGATGCCCTTTGGTAACCTTTTACCGGGTCCTTGGAGTTATAGGCATACGTGTATTATACTAATGTTATCAATACAAACTCATAAAATTGTATTTTTTACCTTCTTCAGTCGGTTGTCAGCGCTCGCAGACCTTCCTCGCCCCAAATCTAGAACAAACAGTCCCGTTTGACGTAGAAGACGTCAGACGCAAGGGGGCGGGTCTATAGTATGTCATTCAAAATTCACCCATAGCTCCACCCACCTCTTAGCACGTAACATCATGCAATACAATGTAATGATTTGTATCAAGTACAGGTTTGTATTATTTAGGTTATTGTATTTTATCCAATTGATTGATTTGAGATGGCAAAAGTAATCGAGTGAAAATGTGTGTGCAAAGTGTTAATAGTGTGCAAATGGTGTTCGTAAAATTAGCTCTCAGATGCTGTAGTTCCAACTCATTTTTTTTCTTTCTTCAAAATCTTTTGATTAAATCCTTTGATGTATAATCCCGATGACATTACCGCATGGAAGTAATAGAATACAAATATTTTAAATCTTAATGAACAAAATTGAGTATTATCGAATAGAACTTTTACAAACAGTGCTGTCAAGAGTAATGTTTGTAGTTTTCTTATAAGTATATAAAATGTTTAGCCAACAGTCTCTTGAAAAGCATACTCGTTTTTAAATAAATTTAAATTTTGTTTAAATGGTGGAAATTCGAAACAGTTTTAGTATCCTTGTTTTTCTGAATTTATGTGGCCAAATGGTATAAAACCATAAATCATAAACATACTAAACTGCAGTTGAGAAGTCATCAGTTGACACCACCTTGTGGCCAGTCCTGTTGCTAAAAAGAAGATGTTTTGAAGACACATCTAATAGCAAACTTAACACTGATGTCATCAAAATAAACTCCCTAAGCCAAATAACTTCCGCTTTTCATGTAGATAACTGCCATCGCTGCTGACATGCTAAGATTTTAGCAGAAATTAGACTTTTTCACCTAGTTGAATGAAAAGTGAGTCAGTGTCATTTGCTGCTAGACCAAGATTTCAAGCGAAACTTATTGCATCAGACTGGTTGTTAGTTATGCAACTATTAGAACTGCACATATGGACTTTAATCAAAATGGAATATTTCATATTTTTACATTTTTTATGTTATGGTTTGATTATTTAAATCATTGTTTTTTGTTATGCTTCAGCAACATTATTTCTGAACCTTTTAGACCATACAACCTGGGAATTTAACAAAATGAGCTAACAAAACAGAAAAGCAGTGAAAAAGGAATTTATTCAACAAGTTTATTTCCTACTCAGACTGGAATAAGGTTGTTACATGTTAGATATGAATTATGAATACTCTGTACTCACTCCATAGTCACAGTGCACTCAATCATCTCATCATTTCAACTGTACAACAGAAAGCACACTGCCGTTCTAGATAGGAACAAAATGTTGGAAATTCATCCGCTCACGATCATCAATACTGGTCATCGACAGAATGCTATGGCATAAAAAAAAAAAAAACACAATATAATTCCACGTTTCAATACTCATGATATCTCAAGCATTAATCTAAATGAAGAAAACTAAAAAAGGCACAAGAAAAAGTCTAAAAAAAGAAAATTTGGGGGAATTACACTTTTTCACTGCTTTTACAAGACTTGATTGCAAAAATTAAAACTTGGGGGAATCCACTAGTCAGCTTCCTCAAGTCTGGTTTCTGCCAACAATCCCAAAGGAGCAGCTAGACATACACAAGACAGTTAAATAGTGTCATCCAAATGTGAAAGTAAGAGAATAAGACCGTTTCCCAAAACGAAGAACTATTCGTTTAACAAAAAAAAGGAAAAATATACAAGCTGAGTCAATAGACAGTGGAAAACGAAAGGAACAGTTAGGTTTATTTTTTTAATATGCCCCTGACAATGAAATGGGTTTGAATGGCTCAGCGAGTGCTCCGGGCTGCAAAAGTCATTCATCATTCTTGTCTTCTTCCTCCTCAGCTTCTGCTGCCTCAACTCCTTCCTCATCTTCCTCCCCAGGTAATCCCTCTTCGCCAATCTCATCATGAACCACAAATCCCTCCTCCTCCTCTTCTCCAACTTCAAAACCTTCCTCCTCTTCCTGGTTCCCCTGCTGCTCCTCCTCTTCTTCAATGACTGGCTCCTCTTCCATTTTTTCCTCCTCCACTGCTGCTTCTGTTGTTGCTTCTGCTGCTGCTTCTGTTGCTGCTTCTGCTGCTGCTTCTTCACCTTCGACCACCTCCTGGCTCGTCTCTCCATCAGCCGTCGGCTCCTCTGTAGCTGCTGTCTGGTCATCTGCTGTTTCGCCGGTTAAGTCCATCTCAGACACGTCCATCACCATGGAGTCCTCTGGGTCCAGCTCATCTTGGTTACCAGTGAATGGGTTTTCACCCTGACAATAAAAGACAGTGGTGAGTATATTTTCTATCCTGCGAGCCCCTGCATTAGTGACAACTTCAAGTCTCTACACATGCATTTCTCAGCCAGTATTGTATAGGGTGTCAAAAATGTATCTTATTTGCAGCTGAAGGATCTACTGACACATAAAAACAAATCTCACAGTTCAGATTGGATCGTTTCTTCGAATCGGCAAAAGATGTAATAATAAAAATGTATCACTTCCTTAATTGTATCTACTACATGTACACATTGCTACAATTCCAGTAATAATACTAGTAGCTAGATAAAGCTGAACTCCCTTTTTAATTAGAAACTGCTTTTTAAAATCTGAGTGGCCAATGAGGGAAATGTAGCTGAATTTATGCATTAAACATTAAACATGTGTGCATGCATTTCTGTTGCTGACAAATGTATATACATACCTTAAGGTAGCTCTCCAGCTTCTTGCCAATGAGTTTGTGGTTGAGGATGCTGCGAGCAACTGACAGACTGGCCCTCTTTGACTGCTCCATCATACCCTTGAATCACAGAGACACAAGTTCAAACAGTTTCTGATGAAACAGACTCATTAACTGGGATTTGTACTTAGCTAAGAACAACACTTGAAAGCACTCTTAAGCTCTTTTCACATATGCACTCCTGAAAATATCTGGATAATTTCAGGAAGACTGCTCCGGATATTCTCCTGACCTGGCTTTTCACATATACTCCTCACAGTGGGAGACTGAGGAAAGACGCGATGTCTGCTACATGATGCTATAATGAGAATATTTGCCTTTATATCAATGCTACGTGTAGTTCAACGGGATTACACTATCAACCAAAGAGTGGAGAACAGAAAACGTAATGCAGACGATTGATTACTTGCACTGAGATCACAGCGGCCGCGTGCACCGACTGCAGTGACAGGATATAATCATCAACACCGTCTCATACTGGCGCAAGGTGAATTCTCCAGATAAGTTCCTGCTGTGATATCACATCAGCTCAATCGGACTTGCTGCGGAATAAATACTAGGGGGCTGGCAGGAGAAACTCAGAGTGAAGTCCATGTGAAAATGTCTACTCCCAGGTATGTGCTGTGTGCACATGGCTCTGCAGTCTTATGCCCTTATATGGACATAAAATAGGGTTTTCTATGCTAATTAGGACATTATTTTTTCAACCTACGAAGTGGAAGACAGGTTCATTTAGTTTTCCACTGAATAACAATTTGGGTGCATACCTTTCTGTTGTAGTTATGGTCGGGAGACTTGATGTGTTTCTGTATCAGGTGGGGCTGCATGGGAATGAAAAGGTCACATGCTGCACAGTGGGCAGCTTCCACTTTCCTCATGAAGTGCTCCATACCAAGATCTAAAACACAGGAATGAGAAATAATTTAAATGAATTCTCTTTCCATTCCACCATTTGTGCACAAATCTGCTGCACCTGCTGCTTACCTCTCGTGAGGTCTTGCTCTTTGTAAACCTGGCAGATGGCAGCGCAGTGGTTTTCCAGTTGGCTTACCCTCTGCTCTGTCTTCTTAAACTTGTTTAGCAAATAATCCTGTGAAAAGCAAAACACCATTTGATAACAATAAGTAACCCTTCATACAACACATGTTTTGTGACAGTGACCCCGGTTAACCTACTGTATGTATGTTACTGTCCATTTTATTTGTTTTATCATTGATCCATGTTAAGCATGCAAACTGTGGTGAGAATCTGTGACGTTAGAAAGGTCTCAATAACCTGTAGGAAGTCTGTAGTGGGCTTGGACAGTTGGCTGGAGAGGAACTTGAAGCTGTCTTTGTGGAAACGACTCTCCAGATGAGTTTCCATTTCCTCCTTGTAGAATGAGCGGAATTTGCACACAGAGCACGCAAACATCACCCTGGAAAATAAATAGAGCACAGTGTGATGAAAAGTGGATGAAACAGTAAAATCAGAACTAATCAGAGTACCAAGAAAGACTGCTGAAGGCAGGTAAAGTAGTAAATCTAGCACAAGGAATCAGGTGGTATTTAGTATGTGGTCTCACCTCTCTAGGAAGCCCCTCCTCTTCCTCATTTTAGGGTGCTTGTCTTGACCTGGGGTTGAGGTCTGTTTGCCCTGTGGACTTTTCTTTTCTTCCTGTTTGGATGAAGCTAAGCACAAGCATAAGGACACAAGTTAGGTAAGTCTCCATGTCCATAAGAGGGTTAGCAGTTCAAGACAAGAACTTGATGCAGACTGACAGAGCAAGTCATGAAAGAAGAAAAATAGGAGGAACTGTGGTCAGGCTCACCTTTGTCTCCCTCTGCAGCAGGTTCCTGTGAAGGAGATTCTCTTATTAATAATAGCATTAAAAAAAGGAGCAGACTGATTGTATTTCAATTAGGAGTAATATGGGTTAAAAAAAAAAAGGGCTGGTGGGCTAAAATATTACCCGGTGCAATAAACAAACAGTCCCAAGAATGTGATTGGCAAAGGACGAAAAAGCATGCAAGTATCAGCTAACGGTTCATATGACAACAATCTGTAACTTTACCTAAAGAATCTTAACCGTAGCCAGATAAAAATCTATAACGGATCATGGGGTTTGGTTCAAAATATTTAAGATATAGTCCCTAAATGCATGACTGTTGGTTTGTCTGACTCGCACAGACATGGTGCTGCAGGAGCAGCCAGCTAAAAGACACACACTGTGTGCTTGTGTTACAACTTTAACATTGCATTAGCTCATGTGAAAAAAAAAGGTTTGTAGATTACAGCAAACTGGTTATTCTCAGAAAGATTAGTATTTGTAATGTTGATGTCCTTAGTTGGAAGGTAACAATTATGTGATGCAGCTATTCATATTGCAGCTTGTTGTACTCAAATAAACCTGAACTCCTTTTTGCTTTCAAAAAAATCAGACGATTGTATTGTTATGATTGTAATTGAAGGACTGGGCAGAGAGCAGAAATGTCATGGAGATGCATTTTGATCTGTAATGCTACTCAAAAGCAGTTTAAGTCATAGCAAGTTGAATAGTACACAAGTTACCGACAGACCATAGATACAGGATATATGTATATATTTTGGCCGATATGAAAATAAGTATCTGATCCAACACAGATTTGTGATCAGTTGCACCCCTCACATTTCTTTCTAAAAAAATACAGGTTTATTATTTTAAACAGATGTTGTGTTGTTCAATCAACCCAGTAGTTCAGTGGTTCTTTAATGGGGAAAAATAAACAAGCCGACATTGTTGATTTAGAATACTCAAGGTAACATGTAAGACTTGATAGGCCCATAATTGCAGACATTGATCCAGAGTTCCTGTCTATCATGCGCTATCTACTCACCACAGCTGCTGTCTTGGGTTCACTGGCATCACCATTTTTTTCCAATTGTTCTATGAAAACAAACAACATTGACATCAGGCCATGTTGATCCAAGAAATGTAATTTGTGATGCGATGTTTTTATTGAATTACCTTACAATAATAGATTACCTTGGGTAGCTTCTGACCCTGCACTTTCTGTCTTATTCATCTTTGATTCGGGCTCATCGCCTGCTGTTGGCGTCTGCTTTCTCTTCTTCTGCACATCACGCTGTGGTTTCACCTGCTACAGTCAAGAAAATCAATTTGCACGAAAAAACAAACGCACGGGAAAAAAAAAACACCCAGAGCTGATTTTAAACACAACGATGACCTCTAGAATTGATATGTGTTCCTTTCCTGGGCATTTCCTTATCAATAGTCTTAGCCTTATCTTAAGACTACCCAGGAATGGGGCAAGAGAAAAAATAAAGAACCAAAAAAAATCCTCATAATGAAATCATTCTGCACCCCCACAGGTAAACAAAACAAAGAACGGGGCAGAAAGAGTTCTCACTTGCCTTTACTGTACAAAAAGAGGGAAGCTTCATGATTTGTGTCTGACAAGTTAAACTGGGCTGGGCGGATTTAGAGGGGCAAGTGATGTGTCAAATGGGTGTCATGGATAATTTGCTTTACATGGCACATAGCAGGCTGTAGCACTTTAGGCTGACTTGCCATTTGGTTGACGATAGAAATGGAGTGAAGAAGGGCAAGACCTTTGCCCAGTGTCTGAGGAGGTCTTATTTGGCTGGAGGTACTTACTTTGTTGAGGGGTCTCTTGCGGCCTCGCTGGCGGCCAGCTCGTGGGCCCCCTCCGAAATGCCTCCCAGGAAAGTCGTGAGGGCCTTGAATGGAACCCTGGAAGCCCCCACTCTCAGGGTACATGCGGTTGGACAGGAGGGATGGGAGCTTGCCTCTACCACCTCCGGGAGAGTGGCCGCGGTGGGACTGTCCACCGCTACCACTTCCCCGCCCGCCTCCGCCTAATGGAGTGGGGTCAGACCTGCGGTTTCCAAACCCTCCTCCAGCTCCTCGACCACCGGCACTTCCACCCCTTCTGGGGGAACGTCGGCCCGCTCCAGCCCATCCTCCACCTCCACCTCCAGAACCTCCTCCCTGGACACTGCTGAAGGACTCCCTCATATTCTGTCGCATTTTAGCGACGCCATAGGAAGAGGAGGGGCTATCAAAGCCTCCTCCTCCCCCTAGCCCAATTCCCCCTCCGAAGCCTGAGCCTCCTCGCTGTCCCAACAGCATGTTGTCCCCACGGCCATCACCATAACCATAGCTACTACCACCAGATCTGTAGAGATCTCGGAAGGAGGTGGGGGCGGAGGTGCGCGAGTCGAATGACTCGTACTGGTCATACCTGCGGGAGGGAGGGAGAGGGTTGACAGAGAAGAGCAGAGAGCAGGGGAGGCAGGGAGGGCAGTCAGGTTTGGATTTCTCCACCTGCTTTTCCTTCTCCTCCAAGGTCTCGCTTCTGCGGATTTTGTTTTTTTGTCACTCCCAGCTTTATTTCAGAAACCACAATAGATCAAAAATTGATGATCCAAAACAATTCAACACTCCGCTTGTGGTGACTAATATGTATTTAGGATTTTCAACTGAACTTTAAGTTAACAGGAACTCATCAACCACATTCTCTGTCGGAGGTCAAACAGTATCCTGCAGATTTGAGGTGAATATGGTTTCTTAACTGCAAAACTTGAATCGACGTGAGTATGGTACCAGGAAAGTCTTGAGACAGAAACAAGAAGTGATGCTTCCTGGGAAGTACCTGGATTATAGTAGTAACTCTTAAAAGGGGGGGGCTATACATAAACTGGGCCTTTTTGTGAACATCATGGTAAAAACCTGTGAAATCATCTCTTGTGTAACCTCTGGCCAAAACTTAGGGTTAGGTCACATGAATGATGAGAGGGAAAGAGCCAATGAATAAATAAAAGCAACGTCAACAGAAAGGGTAATGTTCAAATGTTGCTATGTAAAGATGAACGGGCCTTGTGCATTTATGTCAATCTGAAACTAACAGAAATGTGTCTATGGTTGCATCTACATCAAGAGGCCATGTATTTCCACAAGGTCCAATGTTTTCAAGGATCAACACAACATTTTCTTTCCAGCAATCAGAAAAACCACAACATAGCATCAAATAAGAATCCGATGCAACACACATCCTTCTCATCCATAACAGGAAGCAAGGACGACATTTAGTGTTAAGTGTAAGTCAAATACTTGGCAGGCCCAACAGCCAAACTACCTTCACCATTTTAACACAATAACACCTACGTTTCCAACTGTACCGTCACGGTCTGTGTGTTTACTTCTAGAATGTAATTAACAGAAATTCCACCACCAGGCCACTTCAGAAGAACAAGCTAGGACAAGACCTGTTTGACTTTTAAATTACCAATAGCATTAGAGGGCCTAAGCATTGTATTATATTTCAGAAAATTTTACATCAGGCATCTACTGGGACACTTTTCAGATGAGTCTTCAAACAAGCAACATTTAAAAGGCAACCTCATGGGTAAGGCGGGGCAATAACCCATTCCTAAAAGGGGGACTGCGATCAAACTCGGTAGCATTGATAAACTTTTTAATTGGTGTGCATTTTGGGAAAAGATCTTACATTATGTGGTAGTTAGTCAGTTTGACATACACACAACAAAAGCCAGTGATCTGTTATTTGTAACTTTAACGTGAAAAGTAGACAACGAAGCGGCTACGGCTCTCCCTTTTGGTGCTTTTACTTGAATGCAAGTTGTTTGTTGCTGATGGATGCATACGTCTGTGCGCTTTAAGGTGAAGCATTTCTAATTGCGTTGTAAAATTTTACAATGACAATGATCTGGTGATATTTTTCTATTCTATTAAGCTTGCAGTCTGAAGCCCAGGAAGAGCATTGAAGTAACAATGGGCCTCATTCACCGATATCTTTTTTTCACCACGTATTCTTTCTTAAATTTGTTCTTAAGAAGATCCTTAGGCCCAATCATGAAGCTGTTCTTAAAACAGCTGAATTGGTCGTACCTGTGTTTGTATATTGATGAACACTAAGTCCTCGCAAGTTGGAAGCTTGTGCCAGTTGTTCCTAATTAGCACAGAAATATGACCCTTCAATGCTCATAAAAGGCATGACACGACAAGGCCCTGTGCACACACACAAGTCACAAAGGATTGCAAAGTAAAGAGACGTTGGGAATGAACAATTTAAGATAAAGAAATGTTTGCGCACTCAACATGTAAGAAAATTGCTGCAAGTGTTTGAAAACTGTTACACAAGTACTTAGGTTTATTTAACACTTTGCAGTTTAGACTTTACATTGTATAGTTAAGATAAAAGCTGATTACATTAAAACCCTGTGTTTACATTTGTCAGTCAAAAACATAAATGTGCAAAGTTACAAAAAAATAGTTTTGCACAGGGAAGTCAGCACTTAAAGTATGTGTAAGAATTTCTGAATGTCAGAAATGTTTAGTAAATGTGAGAATCTGGGCGTACTTGAAATGTTTAAGTGGGGTTTAAGAACATATTTTCCTAAGAACGGTTGGTGAATGAGGCATAATAGATAGAAATGTGGAACTACTTTATTCCATGACTTTAGGAGATCTCTGCTTAGAGTTTACTGATTTTTTTAGTGGCCAGTCATCTCGCAATCTCCCTGATGTCTAACGTTGGAGAGACACTCCTATAAAACTAGTTTTGACCTCTTTTAATGATCTTTTATTTCAAAACAAAGATTACAGCCTTGATAATGTGTTATGGACAGCTTGGATTCAAAAGTTCCACTTCCAAACCATCTGGTTTGTAGGGGCTTTCTTCACTATCTGGATACTCCTCAAGGTGGCAGCATTATCATGAAGTATACCATGATGATTAATATAGATATAGGTCACATGCAAAAATAGACCATGACTAAATGTATTGCACATATCTAAGGGCTCTGTTCTGACTTTATGCCGCTTTAAAACGTGCTTTGTTTTTTACATGAATGCCACTACTCAAGTACTCCGAATGGCATGCATGTGCGCTCTGTTAAACTGATGAAGCACAAAAAAGAAAGGGGTTATTACCTGTCACCACGAGCCCCTTTCAAACCCCCCTCCAGCTGAGTGAGCATATCAAGGCGCTGATTGATCTTTGCAATCACAGCGTCTGCATGTGTGCCGGTTGAAGAGAGCAGGGATGATCCAGAGAGACCTCTCTTCATATGGCCGCCACCGCCTCCTCCTCCCCCTCCTCCATAGCCCCCGAGCCCTGACATGGAGTCCTTATAACCTCCCCCATACAGATCAAAGCCACTAGAACCTATAAATGTAAAGATTACATAATGTTTGTTACACACTCATATTATGATCGACTAACAGAGCATCGATTAGTCTTATAATCAGCTCCTTCATTTTCTTTTACTTGTTAGAAAGTTACTATTTAATACATCGACATTTAAGATTACTGTTTTTTAAACACGTAGAAGTAATTTAATGTGTAGTCGCAATATCAGAGATGATAGTCACAAAAACTGGTGAGTGGCCTTTTCAAAGAACATTACAATTAGTTATATTTGTAAGAACAGAAGTATATCCATTCATATTCTCACCTCTGCTGCCTGAACCTCCACCTCCCCAGCTGGAGTAACCTATGAAAGGAAAGAATACACAGCTGTGAATACATGAAATAGGTTATAGAAGCCTATTTACACGTTAAGAGTCATTTCATTAGGCTATGATAACAACATATGGCTTTGTAGTTTAACATAAAGAGGTCAAATGTCAAGAAAAGGAGTCAAAAGTATAAATCAAAATATGTCTCAGGAGATGTGGACTCTTCGAAAGTAGCCCGACTGGGTTTATTAATATCAAATAATTAATCTGTTAGCTTCCCATTTTCTTCGCTGATAATTTGATAAAAGTCGGATTTCCATGTCAGCTTCACAGTTTGTAAAACCACATTATGGAAACAGCAGCTTTTCCGAGGCGGCCATTTTATTAACAGGCCTTTAAAGGTCTAGTTTTTTTCTCTCACTGACTCCATTTTAACAGAATTGGAAAGCCACCTTAAGCAACGCAGTTAATATGTCTATAGAATCTAACAATGGACCACAGAACACTAGGTGTTAGCATATTAGCAAATAAACACTGACGGCTAAGTGGCTAACCTAGCAAGCTATTTTTCCATGCATGTTACTGGGTAACAAGCCCATTTTACCGTAATGGATTTGTTTTTACATGCTATGGAATGAATTTGTTAGTCTCGTTTTAAAATATAGACATTACAGTAGGCTAACTCTTGTTTTGTTCAAGCTGCAACTGCCTGTTGTTTCTGCAAGGCAAAGGCGGACCTAGCTAAGGACTAGCGCACCAGGACTATGCTAGCATGTAGGTATCTAGTGACGTATCTGCACAACAGGATATGTTACATTGTTTAAGAACAATGCATACAATGCGATCTATAATTACCAGAACCATAGCCTCTGCTGTCCATTGTAACTTTGTACTGCTGGAAAAAATCCGTTCGAGAGCAGAGAAAGATCCAACAGTGGGTACGCCTTGGGGCAGAGTGAGTATCGCTCTTGTTAAAAACGGCGAGCTGGGGGGGGGGGGGTTGTCCGTCACGCAAAAAAAAATCACGTGACCATCAAGCTCTGCGTAAATCAAGCGTAAGGGACGTAAACTTCGGGTAGCCTACATTTTTTGACTGTAACTTAAATGTAGGTAAAAACAATTGCATATACATATTCAAGACAGTCTGAATAACCGCTCTTCTCAGACATAGTACAAATAACACCGGTTTTAAAAGATACATTTGAATATGGAAAATAAAGGCACCCTTTAGTCGATTGACGCAAAAGTCAGCATTATGTAAAATAGGGACATCTTCTGGTCAACACTAAGATTTGCAGTTTGTGAACTGCGCCGTTATCTTTGATAGCCTATTCAGTTTTATAGGCTATATAACATTTGTGTTCTTTAAATTAAGCCCCCACACAGTTGATCACTTATAAAAATAATTTGTTAGGCCCTTCAGTTTGCTATTGGAATTGATGAACAGTTTCCTCCCTTAAAATTCTCCTGTAAATGTCTGTCTGATGTGTGATTTTCCCTTCATCAGCTAATTTACCCGAATATATAAATATAGCCTATATATGTGTGTTTATTTTTCTGACATTCACAAATATAACAGCAATTATCAACTCATAATTTAATGCCTTAAAAAAACTTACCAACTTGTTATTGTTATACATTGCACACAAACACTTATTTTAAAACGTATTGTCTACACAGACAGCGGTTCAGATTGGGATTGATTCATTGCTGAGTTGGTGTTGAAGTTGGTGCATGACTTGTGTTTCATATAAAAAAACATTAACCATCAACACACAACTGTTTTTCTGACAGTCAAAGAAAAAAAATCAAAAACTTCCCTTAATTCAAGATAACTTTATTTATACTTATGATTTTTTTCTTACAGCTATCGGTTCAAATCGTAAACCTCTGCTATCACATTATTCTTCTTATTTCCGATTACTGAACGGATTCCATGTTGACGCCTTGCACCACTAGAGGGAGTCAATACACAAAGTTAGACTGCAGCAGAAACGTGAGGTTCATTTCCATCAGAGGCTTTTTAAAGGCCTTCTTATAATGTAGCTGACAAATTATGTGAAAATATGTGCTCTTTCTTGTTTTCCTGTTTTTTTTTATGATAGGCTACAGCCATGACATATTGAAAGACAGAAATGGTTATGTTTCAACAAACTAGTTTGCACTTTTTTCTTCAAGTGTTGTTTGAACCTGAACAGTTTTGCTGTAAACTTTTATTAAAAAAGACCTACTTACCTATGAAAGAATCTCAATGAATTAGTCAAACTCAATCTGCTGAATCCTTGCAGGAACTACAGCAGAATTGTAAAGAATTTTTTTCATTTTGCACTGAAAGTGGACTGGGTGAAGGTGTCAACTTACCATGCTTTGTCAAAACCATCTGTGCATAACTTTACACTTTGCAGTCAGTCAGCCCACACAGAACATGTTTTCAAGTAAAGAAAAAATGTACAACCATCAGTAATATTGTGAGACTAGAAACTGTTAAACCATGCAGAATCTGTTACTGCGGATGTGAGAAATGCTTTCGTTTCTATTTAGCCCAAGTGTAAAACGTCCACATACATTTAAACAGGGTTTGGTTGTATCAAGGGAAACAGTCTCTGTTTAGAACAAAAGGGGCTCAACGCAATCAGCTGTAATGTAATCCCAGAGTGGTCATCTTACAGTTATTTAGCTTTAATTAATCAAACAGATGTCTGCATGCAAGTGCTGCTAACGAGCCACGCTAGATGTTTAGTATTTTTGGTATTTATTGATTTGCACAGTAAGAAAAAAACAAAACATAAAATAAACAAATACAAAAATAGACAACATCCAGTGCAGGAAGAGGCAAAAAACTCAATGAGCTTATTTGAAGCACCTATTGTAAAAATATCACCAAATCAAAATACAACAACAAAACAAAACATAATTAATCAGAATCAGAATCAGAAATACTTTATTATTAACAGGGGGAAGTTTGGTTGTTACCGTTGCTCTTCATACAATACAGCAGTATAGGAAATAAAATAGAATACAGATAATAATTGCAGAAAAGAATATGCACACAGATATGTAGAAACAATTTATTAACTGCATACAGTAACAATGACAAACAAAAGCGAAAAGTGATGTTATACATTTTAAGAATCTGGAGCTTCTGAAACAAAGGAGCAGAGGAAGCATGAGACTCTGATCTGGTTGCCATCCTGATAAAGCTTTACTGGAGGAGACAAATTCTATGGAGATTCGTAGGAAAAGTAGGCTACTCGCCCAAACTATATTACAATACGAAACATAAGGATACATTAGACTATAATAAAGAGTAGACTGGTGGTTACAAGATGACTGACCCTTCGAATAATACCAAGAGATTTGTTCATTTTTCTGCTAACCCAGTCAATATTGTCTTTCAACTCAACATTACATTTGACTGATACTAAGCAGGATGAGAGTCTTTGTCAGAAAACACCATAGGCCTAGAGTAAAAAATACAATAAATGGTATTCGTTTCTCATTTCTTGTTGCAGTGCTTTGCAACACAAACAATTCGCATGGCAATTAATTAACACACACACGCACACACACACACACACACACACACACACACACACACACACACACACACGCACGCACGCACGCACGCACGCACCCACACGCACACACACGCACGCACGCACGCACACACACACACACACACACACACACACGCACACACACACACACACACACACACACACAGCACAGACAGCACTGACTATCGTGAGAGTCAACAGCTGGAGGAGAAAGCAGGAACTCTGGCAGTTCTCGCTATCCTTTCCACTCCCACAAAAGTCTCCTCACGCACCCTCCCTTCTCTCTCTCTCTCTCTCTCTCTCTCTCTCTCTCTCTCTCTCTCTCTCTCTCTCTCTCTAGCCTCTCTCTCTCTAGCCTCTTCCCCCCTCACAATCTCTGGAAGTTCAGAAGACCAGCGTCGCAACTGGGCGATGCGCCTCCAAGAGATCTTTGCGGCGGATTTGACATCGCAGATAAGATCGTCACGATTTGAATGACACTGTCTTGTACCTCTCCTCAGCTAACGTCTCTTTAATTTGAAGAGAAAACTTATCATCATAGGACAAGGTTTTAGGTTCTGAAAAGTGACCGCTCCTCTTGAACGATCCCCTGTGGGAGGATTTGCTACCTAAATAGAGATTTCTTTCTTTATTTTGAAACCAATCGAAGACAACCGATAACTTAATCGAATATGGTACGGGACACGTTAGTCAAACTCGCTTGATTTTTGTGTGTGAATTGGAGGCTCGGGAGCACCAACAGAAAGACTACAGGGAGAAGAGGAGGCTGTTTCAGTGTCTACAGGCTGTTATAAGGTAAATCTGGCTTGTTGGCCTATTTTTTATCTTAAAAAATACAAGTTTTATTAATCCCTTGTGTTTCTCCTGGCACTGGTTTGAAGCCAATGTGACGAGTTTTAAACTGATGAAGCTGACTGAAATTAACAGTGATGCCTGTTTATGAGCTTGAAAAGCAAACAAGACTATCACGATTGACTATTATTCAGGTTCTTTAATGTCTGTAAATGCTACCACAGGGTCGGTGTCAGAGGAGACAATTTACCCCATACCCCAGCCCTTTTTAATTTATTTTTATTTTACATTTTTAAATCAAATAGTAGACTATAGGCTAAGTGATATGATTGATCTTTTAAAGAAATCAAGGTGGGATTTTTGTCATTAAACACTGTACTGGCAAATGTACAGAACAAGATAGCACAGAGACATGCTTTACCACTTTGTCCACAATGGGTGCCAAAACGACACAAAATGAAAGTGTCTGATTTTCGTAGTACCTAATTTTCGTAGAAATAAAATGCTAAATCACTGAACAAATAGTATTCAGATAGCCTAAAACATGAATTTGGTTTTTGTTTTAAACACAACATATACAATCTCATATAATGACAGTCATAGAAATTGAAATAAAGTAATACGGCAATTTTTACATATACAATTCTAATTTTAGCTGTAGCCATATGTAAAAATGTAATCAAGTGATTAAGGCAACTTACTAAAAGTAAAAGACTGTAAAAACTGTAGTTCTGAACATTTGCTTGTGTGAATGACTGCTATATGAAGTTGGCACAAGTCAACTGGAGAGATATTTTCCATTATTAGTATTGTTTCGACTCTGATGACACAATCCTTAATTCCTCTTTTATCTTAGCTCTAGATATATGGAGCTCAACAAGGCTCTAGCCTGGGTCCACTATTACTCTCTAACAGTTAACGTTTTTGTGATTGGTACTGGCCCTTGGAAAAAAAGTTGGGAACATACCCAAGTAATGTAATCCACCCCCAAAAGAAATAAAGATATGACCTCGGACATGTGTTAATTATTTGAAACATTACTACATTATTAATCTTTCAAGACCAGACTTTTAAAAAAATCCTTCAGTCGCTATGCAGAAACAGACTTGTCTGACTCCTCTGAGGTTGGAGAGCAATTTTTGGAGTGCCATTAGGTCTGCCAATGCAAGTCTGAATTTTTGGTGGGATCTGGCAAAAGGAATGAGCACAACTGGGGAGATTCTGGCAGTGATTTATGCATTCACTCTCCAATAGTTTTGACTACTTTTTTTCCATAAAGGAGACACAAAAGAGCAGTTCCACACTAAATGAAGAAAAGCACCTGCTTATTATGGACACCCTGTAAAATGTTTATCATGTATGAGTTGCATGTTTTCCCCTAGATTGAATTAAGATCTCTTTCTCAATATTTGCAAGGAGAAATGAAAATAAGGTATAAGTGATCTTTTGTAAATAGTGTCCTGTTTTTTTTTAAAGAAACTAACTGGTACAAAGATTCACGTGACCGTGTTTAATGGCAAAAGTTTTGTTCTTGTAGTTGATGTTAAAAATCACACACACTCTCGAGGCTGGTGAAGAGCCTGTTGTCAGGGCAGGGAGATGCAATGAATCCTACAAATGGGCTAATTTTGCACATGGCAATTAACTTGATTGTACACAAAAAAAAGTAGTAGAGTTGTTATTTTAGGCACTAAAATAGATAAATTAAATTAAGTCTTCATTTTTTCATCCTCTCTCTCATGTTGCCCAAGCTTGCATGCTTGTTTGATTTCAGAAAATTGCTAAATTTGGTTAAGGAGACAGTTGGTTGGGTTCTGTAGGCCTCTAAAGTTGTTGGAGGACCATTGGCTGGGGTTAGAACGATAGATGTGCAAAGCATCGTTAGTGGTATCATTAGTTCAAGTGATTTTGGGAAAAGATAGTAACTCCTTATGGACTGTTTGTAATGTTTGTTATCCTGTGGGGATCAAAAGTGGTGACCCGCAGTGTCTAAGTTTGTTGCCCCAAGCTCACCAATTTCTGACTTTTGTGCCTGTAAAAAAAAAAAAGGTGACCCAAACAGTTTACACAGCACACACTCCCATGCCACCTGCATGATACAAACAATCAGTTGAAACATGGAGGGGATGAGATATTTGTAGTTTTTCATTGCTACAGTGTTGTTCATCAAATTTTAGAAGTCCTCAACCTTGATTAGACCACTGCATCTCAGACCATCACTGACCATGACTCTAGATATATGTATATATATATATGGAGTTTTCAGTATCAGATCATCACACCTCCTCATTAGAAAAACTTCCAAACTTCAGCTGTAAAGAATTTCCTGCTTTTATTTCAACTAAAAATCTGCAGGGATACAAAAGGCATAGTAGGTTAAGGGAAGAGAGCCGATGAGTGCGTCAGCTCCACTCAAACCCCTTTCTTAGTTTTCTGAGATTCATCACGGTGGTCAGGGTGGAGGGGTTTTGAAGATGTGAGGTTTTTGTGCGGAGGCTGCAATGTTGCAGGTTGCAGCCCAGTTGCATCATGCTGTTCTCCAAAGATTGGACCCGGAGCTGAACAAACTCCTTTCCTGTTGTTGTTGGGTGCGTCTGACTTAGAGCCCACTTCCACCCACACTGTCTGCAGCAGGATGGGAGAGTTGTTCATATGTATGGCATATATATGTGTGTGTGTGTGTGTGTGTGTGTGTGTGTGTGTGTGTGTGTGTGTGTGTGTGTGTGTGTGTGTGTGTGTGTGTGTGTGTGTGTGTGTGTGTGCGAGAGAGAGAGAGAAAGACAGAGACAGAGTCAAGGTACATAAACATTATTAAAAAGAGATATATAGGCAAGAAAGATTAGCAGTACATCGATGGTAGAGACAAGCAAAGAAATTAAGAGTTAAGAAATATTGAAGTGAAAAAATGTTATAGTTAGGGAAGAGAACAAGGAAACAGGAATTCAGAACGGCGGTGGTTGGTATAGGAGGTTTAATGGCGCCAAACAATGCCAATGTCCCGAGATTAAGTTAAGCCAGAAGCACCTTCTTGTCATCTCTCTGAGAGGCAGAAAGAAATGTATGTGAAAGAAAAAGATAAATGAAGATGAAAAGAAATTAAAGCAATGAAGGATGAAAAGAATGACTAGATTAGTACTAAAAAAATGCAATAAAAAAAATGAAAAAGAAGTGTTTAAACAAGGAAAATTTAAAAGAAGTAAAATCATGCCAGAAAGACTGCTGATGTGCCAAAAGGGATAAAGAAAATAAGAAAGAAAGAAAGAAAGAAAGAAAGAAAGAAAGAAAGAAAGAAAGAAAGAAAGAAAGAAAGAAAGAAAGATCAAACTGTGGCTTGATGAAAAAGGGGCAATTAACAAAAAATAGCAAAAATTGTGACTATAAAGTAAGAAAGGTAAGGGAGCTATTGTGAAAAAATGACTGGAGAGAGACGTGCAATGATTCTCCTCTTCCTCCTCCATCATTCCCCTTCAGCCCCCTGTGTGGCTGCTGCCCTCGGCCCTCTGTTGTCTCCATACTCTGCCTGCTGTTTACACATGATGGGTTGAGCGGGTTCAGCTCAGCTATAAAAGCACCACTCCCCCGTTTTCTCCCCTGCAGCCGAGGCAGGAGTCAGGAGGCCTCGAAGGAGAGTAGAGGGTGGGAAGTGGTGGTGGAGAAGGAGGCCTCTCCCGATTCTCCTCTTTTTCTACTATATAACTCTTTTTGACTTTATTTTCTCCTCTCCTTTCCGCTCCTCTCGCTTGGCTCGTTGGCGTGTTGTGGTCTCGTGTTTGGGCCCAGCCCTGGACCAGACATTCATTTTTCTCCTCTTAGTTTCTAACCACTAACTAAGCACTGGCTCCCTGCATCCCCCCCCCCCCCCTCCTCCTCCATCTTAGGAATGTCTTATTCACCTCCTCTCTCTGTCTTCGGTCTTTGATTCTTGCATGCTAAAAGCTTGCATGCATCTTCTCCAACATCTGCAAACAAACACAAAAGTGCACACATGCTTGCCGACACAATCCAATAAATATTCAGACATACAGGCATACACTTTCTAACACATAAAAGGCCCCCCGTCAGTATGTACAGACCACCTGTGAGGGTACACACACATCCATAAACCTCCCTTTCTTCTCCCTTTCTTTTCCATTATCCTCCTGAGAGCCCAGTGCCGGGGCCTTCACTTCCAAACCAAACATAGACCAAATTCCGCAAACCCCACCTACCCATATCCCCCCTCCATCGCTCCCTCTCTCCCCCTTCTAATTCCCACTGACCTCCGTCCCTCCCACAAGCTGCCTCTTGCTCTTTTTCATTTGAGCTAGTGTTTGAGGAAGGAGGTATACCAAATGCTGGCCTCCACAAAAAAGTAATTTTTTTTCTAAACATGAGCATATGAAGAGGAGGGAAAAATGGAAAAAGAAGAAAAGATGTCTTGGCAAGGAAGGGAATAATGAGTGAAAAGAGGGATCAAGAGCCATGGCAGATGGGCAAAGAGTCAGAATGGAATTATTCTGTGCCCTGTGGCTCATAGAAGTGAACTATAATGAAAATACTGTTAGCCAAGTTGCAAAGCTGTAGCCTACGACAGTTAGAAATGTGCAAAATTGAAGGCCCCTGAAATAAACACTGAACAGAATGGGATACAGCAATGTTTAAAGATGTAACTAGGATCTTTCTGATCAATCAAAAATAAAAACTGATTCAGTAGTCTACAACTCCTTGGATCCTCTTCACTCATCATGTATTAAACATTCAACGCACATGTCAATGTCTCGCTCTGTATTCACCATTCTTAAAGACAAATTGCAATTGCTACATTAACTTATGTTCAGGTAAGCCTATAGGTAAATTAATGGCTATATATGGGGTTAGCAATTGCTAATCTTTGATGTTATGCTATCACTCACGTTACAGTCAGACACGTTGACACCCTAATCTATTCTTGTACTTTTCTCAGTTTTTTACAGAAAGTATGTACCACTGTCTGAGTTGGCAAACAATTTTTTGATTCCAGATAGCTCATGCAGATCTGCTGAAATACAGGACTGCTATAGCTGGCGTACTGCTGTAGCTGCAAATCTAACTTTTCCCCATTGTAAGGAAACCAAGTCAATGATTGGTTGCTTTAAGGAATTTAGAAAGAAACTGTTGCATTTATTTATATTTGTAGCAACTTGTTTGTATTTTAACATGCTAGACTCTAAAGATCATTGTGGAAATCAGTAGAAACTGGGTTTACTTTTCATATTGCATGAAGCTCCTTTTTAGAGAAGCCTTGATCGGTCTTCCAAAGGACTCATAATATCAGTTTCTTTAATTCCTTCTACTTTACTCTCGGCGGACATTTTTTCTACCTCATTACTTTGTTATTTCATGGAGCCTTTTCTCTTTCTCTCCTTCTACGTTTCCCCATCGAGAATGAGAGGAACAGCCTACAGTACAGCTGGGGTTGGTTATTATTTACTGGCTTGGCACACACACACACACCCACACACACACACGCACACACACGCACACACACACACACACACACACACACACACACACACACACACACACACACACACACACACACACACACACACACACAGTGGAAACAAATTGGGTGAATCTGCTCTGCACTTAGGAATGTGAGGCGCATGTGTTTGTGTGTTTTAGGTCTGGATGACAGAGCTGAGCTGGGGGAATGAGAGAGGGATGGAGGAAAAGATCGAAAAATAAAAGACAAAACAAGTAAAATAAGGAAAATAACATCTAGAGAAATAAAAAAGGAATGATTGTTTGGATTCAGGCTTTTCTTTGCCTTTTATGTCTCGTCTGACAGGATAAAAACACTTCTCTCCCTCAGTCTTCCTTTCTTTTCCATTTAGCATTTCTCCCCTTTACTGTCTTCCATTTCCAGTGTTTCTTATCTATGTCTGTCTGCCTGCCTGCCGTCATATCTTCAACACAACATAGAATATTTTCACTTTTTCTTTTTCATCATCTCTGGACCTATTCTCTGTCCTCTTCTCCATCTTCAGTCTTTCTCTTTCCTCCGCTCCTCGGAGGGCAGTGGTGGATAGGATCAAGGAGCTTGGGGAGGGATCTGTTGCTCGGCTGATGGTGAGAAATTTCCTGGAGGAAAGGCAGAGCAGAGAAGAGGAGGGGTTTCTGGGTTGGCATTCTCCTGCATCCTGGGGTGGTGGTGCAAGGGATTATAGGTGGAGGTTATGAGTGAGAGCAAAGAACGAGAAAAAGGAAGCAGCTAGACTTTTGACTGTTACAGTGGGATTCTGGTAAAAAAATACCCTCCCCTCCCCTTGTATCTCCACCCATGGACTCCACCTCCAGCCTAGAGATGGGCTGTGTCTGAAATCACTCCCTATTCATAGTGCACTATATAGTGGACACGCCATTTTGTAGTCGTGTCCGAATTCTGAGTGAGTATGACCATACCCTATATAGTCCACTCAGTGTATCCCACGATGCATTTTGAAAAGTATTGTACGAGCGATGGTCACTATCCGAGCAATATATACCATCATGCATTGCGGTTTAAAAGATATTTACGAGCGGAGAGTGGCGTTTGACTCGACTGCTCTTACACGGACGAGAGGAGCGACCAGTGTGAACACAGAAACACAATAAAGTTCATATTTGGAGCGTTTTACTGAAATCTAAGATCTGTTTTAAGAACTACTGGATTACACCATCAAATCTGGCCTTGAGGTCAAGTTCAGAATCTACTCTCTTTATTTAATGGTTTTGCAATTCAACTCCTTACGAAAAAACCTGCCAATTTGGAGGATATACGCTACACCACAAACTAGTCGCTAACTGATTTCTACATCTAAACAGATGATTGAAACTAGTCTAGTGAACTGAATCACTAATGTGAATCAAAACAATCAGCCAAAAGACGCTAAGAAGGTCAGAAGATCTTGAAAAGGATGTGCAGAGTTAGATCACAAATCTCTGTTTTTCTAGACAAGCAAACCTTTTTACATAATATGCAGGACTTTCATATGTTAATCTAAAAAATATTGATAAATGCAGCTTCAGATTGGTTTGCTTTTGTTTAAAAGTGAATGTAAAGTAGCTCATGACTGTTGAAAAAGATCAAAAACTAGGACATTTGAAAACTCTTACAACTTGGAAACTGTGTTACTCTCCATGAAGGAAGCAGCCACTTCAGGTATCCAGGGAGGAACATAATCCATACAAACCTGCACCAAATTGGTCTCAGCTTGAGGTTTGTGTATCATGACTATACATGGTTAAGTTCACTGTTGAGCTACAAGGGGATAAAGTGGGATGAGTTTTCTTCATCCTTTATTACAGCCCCACTGCATCACTGATCTCACTCCCATCTGAATCAAAATATACGGCCTCTGTTTCTGTCAAATTTGACGATTTTTCAGCCTCATATACTCAGTCAATAAGAGGAGTTTATATAATGATGGGTAACTCACCAATTTCTATCAATGTGTCCTACAATACCGTAGTTTGACTGTTCTACATTTCTCTGTTTCACAACTCCAACATTATGAATGAACGTATTACTAGACATATTCTAGCAGCCAGTTCTCAGGTATCCAGTGTATATATTAAAGTACTTAAGTCAACCCAAGTCATGATCTTTTTCTTAAACATAACTAAGTATGTTTGTCACTGGACACTTCCTGACTGCAATAGTTTTGCAATCAGGTGTTATCAAAGGTGTTATGCTATTGGTCTGAGAGACATAAATTATGAAATGATTGCCAGCAAGCTTATAGTTTATAGCTAACTTGATCGCTAAGCTATGCACATGCCAAGCTGACTGAGATCAGCATCATATTTTGTTAGGCCACTGATCAAGCCTTGGTGTTTGAAGAGTTTGGAGTGAGAAAGTTTTGACTTCACAGGAAATAATACTTTTAATCTATGACAAAAGAGACCTCAATTTGCCATCAATCTAAAATGTTTTAAGCCCAACATACATCAACAATTAGGTTTTTCCTTTTTGTTTACACTAAACTTAAGTCATGTAGCAATGTATAACTTACATAACTTGTGTTAGTTTGTGTGAAGCACTAGTGGACCAAAGTCATGCTTCTGCAGTGCTTTAATTTGCCCATTTTACTTAAAAAAAGCACATCGGAGCCACATTAACTACAGGCCTTGTGATACGGGAGGCAGCTGAATGCAGGCGGGTCGACATGTGTAAGACTTCAGTTTAAGGGACGTCCTCAGTTTGGCATATCGTGACCAGTTATATAACTGACCGTCTCTCTTCATGCATACAGGACCTGTATGAAACAGAGAAACATTATATTTACAGAATAAGCTCTTTGAAGCAGTCTCCTGCCTCTAAGTCATGGTTTCAGACCATAATGGTGTAGCATTGCAGCACTTATTAAAATAATATATCTCAAAGTCAAGTTCAAAAAGGACATTTCTTTTCAATTATTTGATTCCCTAATAAAGAAACTGGTAAGAATTGCTTTCAATTGTTAATATAAACTTAAAAGTTGTTTTGAAATGCAAAATAATGGAATTTTAAACATTAAAAGTGCATTTACTGGTAATCATGATTATTGAAATTCAGCGATTGATAAATCCAGAACTCTGCTGCACGCCTTCTCACCGGCACCCGAGCCCGTGAACACATCATCACCCCTGTCCTGCAAAATCTCCACTGGCTCCCTTTCCTGCTCCTCACACATAAAGCCCTTAACCACCAGGCCCCCCTCTTACCTCATGGCTCTCCTCCACCGTCATACTCACGCAGACTCCGTTCTTCCAATGCCAACCTCCTGTCTCCCCCGCTTAGAACAAAGCACCAAACCTGAGGGGACAGAGTCTTCTCCATTGCTGCCCCCCTCTCTCTGGAACTCACTCCCCACACTCATTCAACACTGCACTGACCCATCGACATTCAAATCACTGATCAAGACTCACCTCTTCAAAAGAGCTTTTAATGTATGATTGTGATGTGTGTTCTGTTTACCTGTAGCTTATATGTTGTTGTCTTTATGACCTGTGTGTAATGTTGTCATGTTTGTTAGTTTGTTCTTACTGTTCTGATCCTCCTGTCTTTTTTTAACTAATGTACAGTGTAAACCCTGTCATGAGAGTTTTACTTCCCGCCTCTTCCTCACTCAAGAGCCACCACCACTCCCCTCCTAAATGGTAAAGACGCCAGTGTCAGTGTGAAATACACTGCATGCTTAACTAGTGGCTATTGCAGACTTGCACTGAAGAGTTGCATCACTTAGCGCTACCGAGACAGAGAGTGAGAGAGTCAAAGAGAGAGAGAGAGACAAACAGACAGAGGGAGCATAATACTGAGAGAAATAATGGGAAAAGTGTGAGGAGAGAAAAGGGTGGGAGCCCATAACTACCTCCCACCATTTCAGCCCTCCCTCTTTTTTTTCTCTTACATTTTTTCGTCTTTAAAATGTTTTCCATTGCCTGCTCACTCTCTGTCTGTACGTGTGTTGTATTTTTTCTCGTCCTGTGAGAAATTCACTATCCTCTCTACTCAATGCTGGCTGTGAGATCACTGAGAGCTGACATGATAAAACTGCGGTTCAACGCTCACAAGCTGTGAACACTGACAGTAAACTTCCCTTCCCTGCTGTGAAAGCAGAAACCACCTAACTGCAGTGGAGGTGGTTTTGTTTTTGTGATTTTGAAACATGATATTGTCATTATACTGTTTTGGATGATCTATGAAGGCTTGGGCCTAAACAAAAACACTTTTTGTAATCTGAAAGGTTCTCGGAGGTCAGTGAGAAAAGAGGAACTTGAGTTTGCCTTCCTTATATAAAAATCTTTTGCCTCCAAGAACGACAGAATGTTTTCTTAACCACAGTATGTGATAAGAGGAACCCCCTGCTGTTCGCTCCATGCTTCACAACCTACTCCATGTTCTTAGGGGACTCCTCTCTGGTCAACTCAAACCACTTTCTTTTTTTTGTCCATATAAATATTCCCTGCTTTTTGCCATAAAGAGGTGTCAACATCAACAATTCAGCCTGCAAATTCAGTCTGTCTCCTTCTGTCTCTGTATGCCTCCAAGTCACGAAAACAAACCCTCCTGTCATCCTCACTGTTGCAGCAGCATTGCGTAATACCTTATAAGGACGTGGGATGGAAAGATCAAAAGATGTTACCCCTAAAAACCATCTTCAATCGTTCCTCCCTCCCACTGAAATAGATTACTCTTCTTCCAAAAGCCCATTAATAACCAACTTTTAAAAACAGAGTTCATCAAGCTCGTGCTTTGAGACACTTGAGATTTGTTCTCATTCATCACATTTCTCACTTCAGAAAAGAGAGAGAAGGAGGAGAATAATGAGGACTTTATTAAAAGTGTTATGTGTAATAACATCCGTACAGGAGGAACCAATTTACCCTGAAGTCAAGACTAATTTGTAAAGTTCAGTGTTTCTGCTACGACAAAATGAATAAAAAAGTGAACAAATAGAAAAATGGAGTCCAAAAAATACTGGGGAATAAAAAATGTGAGAGAAGAAAAAGGAGTGGGAGGTGCAGAGGGCAGAAGGGAGGGGAGGAGAACAGGAGAGGTATGCTCAGTTGGAGGACTGGGAGAGGAAAACCACAGGAAGGAGTGAGAGGGAGGGAAGTACGGGGGTGGGGGGGTAAAGAAAAAAGTTTAACAGGGAGGTAGGGATAGGCCAGTTCAGGGCACTGTGGAAGCAAAGGTTTCTCGTGAGAGTGGGAAAGTGTCTCGTGTTTGTTAATATACGTAACACCCAGGGGGATCCAACCTGTCAGTACAGTTTAACATAAAACTGTGTGAAAAAACTTCAGTATATGGTTCTATCAGAATATTTTAAGACTTAGTACTGTGTCACAAAGGAGCTTTAGTTCAAATTATGCTTTAAAGCAGTGATGGCTATAAGGTTAACAATACGATAGATCTGTCTTAACTCCAACCACAGCCTCACAGTTCAGTTTGCTAGTTGGACTCTTAACAAATGCGCATGGAAAAGATAGTCTTGGCCATTTTTTACGTCTAATTCCCGAAAAAGTTGTTGCTCCCAGAGGCTGTATCCAGCCAATGGGTTCTGAGACTGAGGTTACAGGTTATGGTCCTGTGTCCAGGAAACAAAAACTTACGTGTCTGCTCCAACTAACTCTTACATTTGTTATGAATACACACTAAATGTGAGGTTCTGCACAAACATGTTTGCAGAGGTGCATAATGCTTGTGTGAATGTGTTATTTTATCTTTGCATGAGAACATGTTATTATTAAATACTGTGCACGAAGGAGCTCGAGTGCACTGACTTTGAATCAATTGCTACTTCCCTTAACACAATGAGGCATCAGTATTACTAGTCTGCCGTGAAATCTTCATTCACTTGTGTGCGAAAGCTTCTGCATAAGTTGTTTGCTCAATTGTGACCTGAGGTTTGTTGTTATATGTTTAAGCATGTACTGATATGTGAGAACATTTCTGCAGTTTGTTTCTGTATTTAAGACAGCATGTTAAAAGTTGTTTTTGAGGTTTATATACAAAAGTTTAGGGCAAGAGTGGGGGTTAGGATAAGGGTAAGGGTAAGGGTCTAGCTTATGAGCTATTGTATCATGGTCCACACACGTATAGAAAAAACAGTGCGTGTGTGTGTGCTAACTAATTCTTACATGTGTTTACTATTAACACTATGTGGCTGTTTTTGCATGCAATTGCGCCGAAGTGCAAGTTTTTGTGTGCAAATGGTGAATAGTCAAAGTTTGTGTTTTGCTAGGCAGTAGGGGATCCATAAGAGGGCCTGGGCCTGCTGCCCAATCGCAGGTCATTGAGGGAAAAGAGGGGGAGGAGCTGCTGGAGGTGGGGGCTCACGTGTTATTATGAGATATGAGCATGCTTGCTGGTGTGACTTCAGTCTCCTTGCGTGCCTGGATACATATGGTCCTGTGTGTGCGTGCCGACACAATACCTCCAAATACTAGTGTGTGTAGAAAGAATTGAGCGAGGTTGCTGTGGAATGAGAAACCAGTGTGGTGAGGTAGCTGGCAGGCCTACAGAAGGACCTAAACACTGACTTCATTGTGGTTTAGCCTCTGCCTCATATTATGTCGGGGGATCCTGTCGGTGATTGTGGAAGAATTTGTGGTGACAGCAAGTTTAGAAGTTAAAGAGGTGTACATGTAGCTGGAAAGTGGCCAGTTTGAATCCCAGACTGTGTTTGGAAATCCAGCCAGTGAAAGTAAATTAAGAATGCACTTACTGCCAGCTATCATTAAAGGGCCATATAGGAGAGACACACAAGGAAGGTTTTGCTGTTATGTCACAAATCTACATGTTACCCACGTCTGGTACCATTTAGGAATTACAGTGGAGGGATATTCTGGCTTTATATAAAAGAACTGGCTAGAAAAACATACGGAAAAAAATCTGGTACTGGTGTAAGGTTTCAAGTCAAATGTGAAAAGTCTGCAAGGCGGATGTGTTCCCTAGTAAAGTTATAGGAGTTTTTGGTGAATGTTAGTATTTTGTTTTTTTGCAGAGAGTTGGATGACTTTATACAACCAGTAGACGACTGAAGTTTATAGCATAAAAACTAGAACTGGAAGGAATAGGTTTTAAAAAAAATCTGAGAAACACGCCTGGGGCTTGACAATTAAGTAAGTAAGAGCATTACATCATTACAGACCATGGTTAAACAGGTTTCAAGACCGATGCAGAGCTGGCTAAACACTGAAGCTTCAGTGTCCACGCTACATGGTAACCTGCGTGCACATCGGCTCTGGGGAGGAGGGGAGGGGGAGACAGCTCTCTTCAGTGCTTTGAAATTGGACTACAGTACCCATTTTAAACGTTAGGTGTCATATATTGCTCCTTTAAAGGTTTGAGTGACTTTAAGACGTGACGATATTAGAGAGATTACCTCAAAATTAACAGATTAGGAGAGAGGATGTGCCACCCTTCTTACAGATGTAGAGGTTGTGTAACAGTGAGTGTGAAGCAGTTGTACAGAAAAAAAAATATGAGTACATGCTTCGAGCATGTTTGGTCCGATTCACAGAGGAGTTTATCCCTTTTGGTTCTCTCCAGTGAGTTTTTTTTTCCTTTGAAGCAGATATCTGGGTCTTGAGTCATCCATTCAAACAAGAACACATGAGTTTAGTCACAGAAAAGTGTTTGTTTTTATCTCATGCCTCAAACAGAGTGTCATACGACGATGGGTGGAAAACAACTGCAAAATCTTGTACAGGCTGTCAGTGAAGCCCAACCACAGAAATGTAGAGGATCCCAATAACAAACCCACATGATAATGCTTTTCAGATGCTTTTTTTCCCTCGTAGACTGAGCAACAAGTAAAATTCACAAAAAAGGGATAAATCTCTCACAGACAACTGAGCGGTTTTAGAAAACATTGAGAACAGGACCGCAGCGTCTAAATGCTTAAAAAATAGAAGGAAGGAAGAAAGCAATAATTCTTTATTAATCCCCTATGGAAATGATTTAAATTGTAGAAATTAAATTATTTTGAGTTCCTATAGGCTACCTTCCAGTGGTTCATTGATGAAAGTTAAATTGGCAAGAATGTAAACTTCAATTAATGTCCAATCTGAATTTTAACTGTGTGGTGTTCCCTTGTTCAACAAAATCTGAAGCTCATATTAAGCAGCCACACTAAGTTATTCCTTCTGTGAGCTGTGCATCTACAGAGACTTCCTGTTGTTCATTTAGTCTATAAACCACAATGTTTGAATAATGATTTAATGGGAACTGCTATTGTTGTGACTCATTTTGCTGGATTTTTTTTTAACATAACTCAGAAGCCAAACTGATCCTTAGAACAGCAAACAAGTAAAATGACATTCAGCTGTCAGAAAAATGTGTAAAAATGGGTCCATATGAGAAATGTTTTTTCTCACAGAATCACACTTCAGCTGTAACTTTACATTGTACTGATGTCTGTGGCAGACTGTTTCAAAGTAATTTTACCCACCTGTGGCTGAATTTCTGAGCTGGGTGACATGTTTGGTGACAAAGGAAATGAAGTTGCCCTCAAACTTATCAAAGGCTAAGTGTCCTTGTGTTTAGTTTAATTCGCCATAACAGCCTCACTGCTCTAATTATCCCATTTGAAATGTCACCAAGAAGATTAGACTAACACAGTAAGTGAACATAGTGCAGCATATAGCAGAATAAGATCCATATGATTTCCTCGTAATTTGGTGGAGACCTGAAACAGAGCACAAAGGTAGTAAAGAGACCATGTGCATGAATATGAATTGGTATTTATGATAACTTGACTGCATGGTGTTTCTCTCTCCTCAGGTGGACCAGAGCAACCACCAGCCATGCTGTCCCTGGACGAGCCGCTGGATTTAAAGCTTCCCTCACGACGCTCAGAGGGTCCGTTGAGATTAGGAAAGAGGGCTTATCCTTCTTCTATCTGTGCCCCTCTTGGCACCAATCGGCCACAGCTGATATGCACAACATTTCCATCTCCTCCCTCCTCCCCAGGTAACCAGGAAAAACTAAACCTAGTTTTCTTCTCAACAGACATAAGGGTCTCCGAGTCTGCCATTCTTGCTCTCTGGCATGTTGCTGTGTTTAAGACTATCACAGTGCTAATTGAAAAGTAGATTATGTGGAGTCTGTGTTCTCACTTTCCCAGTAACTTAATTTTGTAAATCCAATGAATGGCAGGTCTCTTCTTTCCTTCAATAGACATACATTGTCCCAGCATTTGTCAGTATGGTTCTTAACAGGAGGAGCATGACATGAAGTCATCATATACCTACAACCTGGCCTCTGTTACAGACTAAACAGACAGTGTATTTTCATACCTTACAGCTCCAGTGCTCTATAGAGTGCATTATGTCTAATGTGTGTTTAAATATTCTCCATTATGTCAGTTGCAACCTCAGGATTCCAATTTGGGTTATTTTGGCTGTTTCCCCTTCTTACACCATATACTATACTTTTGAAGACCTTGCTCGAGATCACAGCCATTTAAATTCTGTTTAAGGGAACCCCTTACTTTTGATGATCTGGATGGATAATTTTTTATTTACATTGATAGTGGGAAGGGAAAGAGATCGTCAATGGACGAGCTACATTGACTAATAATGAGAGAGAGGGCAGGGCACTGTGATGTCTGTTAATGAGCTTGTCCTAACAGAAACTGTTAAGACAAGCTCTGTTTGTGCATTTAATACAATAAGTGTTTTTCGGACCAAGCTGTTCTGGGGACTTCTTGAAGAGGAACAATCCAGTAGGGAGTCCCCTGAGAACCTTTAACCATGGGGACTTTCGAAATTCTTAACAATTGTTTTCCTGGTTCAACACGTGGCAAAAAGGAGGTGGTAATTGGAAAAAGATTAGCACCTTAAATATATTCAGCAGTTCAGGGAGGCACAAAGAGCTGTGATACATGTTACATCACCCCATTTTGATCTTGCAGATTCTCTGTCTTCTTCTCAAGAACGACCCGGGTCCTGCTTCAGTCCTCCGGCCATGGACCTCAGCATGTCACCTTCCTCCCGCCATGCCTCCTCTCTGTCCCCATCTCCATCTTCCCCCTGTTCCCTCTCCCCTTCCTCACCCCTGGAGTCCCTTAACAGCAGCACCAGCTCTCAGCAGCATCTCTTCTCATGGGTGAGTCCAGTTTTTCCTACAGTAAAGCAACTCCAATAATTGTTGTTTTTCACTTTAAACATGTTGTGTGAAACTTGTGGAAAAGCTGTAACTTTTTATTTGATAAAAATGAAATTTGATAGTGATAGCTGCAGTCAACTTTGTCATTTTATGGCTATTTAAACACGATTCTGAGAATTATTTCCCATCTGACAGATTACATCAATGCCCTTTCATTTATGTATATTGTTGGGCCAATGTTGCCTTTTATTGACAGGGCATCTACAGATAGATAAGGACCTCTTGGGAGGATTAGGGATGACATTCAAAGGGCCAAAGGTTGGAGTCAAACTTGGGCCACTGTGTTGAGGACTTTAGTCCCCTTTTTAAATTAAGCTAGCTGTACCTTACGTTGTCATTTGAATATTGTAAACAATAAAAAAACATAATCAAACCTTTAAAACGGATCTTAAGAATAAAACCTTTCTGTTTGAGTCACTCTTGAGTGAAGAGTTCTTTACATACATTTTTCTTCCTCCCAGCAGTTAATCTTTTTATGGACACTGTCTTTTCTGAATAATCCAGCCAGCTGCTCATTGTGTCTGATGTGCTCCACTCCTCTTTAACTGGACTGAATTAAATTTTGATCTTCGGGGGTGAAGTTAATTTGTCAATTCAAGGTGTACAGTACACAGTACACACACATCCAGGGACTCTATCTAAATAGTAAAACATGAAACACACAGACTCTTCAAATCTCCCTTCCCATTTTAAGTTGATAACCAAACTATTAGTTTGTGGCATAGTGCACAATGTAAGAAAACTTCATGCAATAACAAGTCGTAGGTTGACATGAACAGTTTATCTCACTTGGCTACTTGTATTAAAAATCTGAAAGATATACTTACACTAACTAGACATTAGATTTCTTTCTTACATCATGTGACTCTTCTCTCCGTCCTTTTCCCCGCATTTCAGGAACCAGCTCGTCATCAAGGTATGGAGGGCGGAGCTTCACCACAGGGTTTTCCCTTTTATCTGCCGATTGGAAGCTCACCAGGAGCATACACTTTCCCCTCGTCCATCTTCATGGGTCAGAACAGAGAAAAGCAAGTTTCACCAGAGCCGTCACTGGACGGTCAGCTGGCCTGCAGATGGATGAAGGTGAATATAATAATTATAAAACCAAAGTGCACAATAAAGGACTTGTGTTGGTAATTTTTCCATCATTAGCCTTAATTTACAATGAAATGACACAGAATACAACAATTTATCTCAGCTGAACATCCGGCCCTGCTCAGTCAACATAAACACACATTAATTATGGATTATTATATGGTCTATTGTAAAAATGTCATAGGGATTGAAAGCCTGCAAGTAATACTCTGACCACTAGATGATGCTGAGAAGTAAATATAAAAAAGACCAGCAGGGAAAAAGAGAAAGAAAATCAAATACCATTTTTGAAATTGATATAGCAATAGTCACTTGCATCACTTGCTGGAGGGTTGGACAAGGCCTTGATTTAAATTGCTTTAAGATAGTTTAACATGACTTTGGAAAGTATAATTAAAACCTGAAAACTATTAAGAAAGCAGAGAAGTTCAAACTAAAGAAACATTTCTACAAAAAGTAAAACTCTTTAAATATTGAAGTAGCTTTAACATGTATCATGTATGAACAGACTGCAGTATGCAGTAGTCTTATTTAACCAGTCAGTGCCTCCCTCTCTCTCTCTCTCTCTCTCTCTCTCTCTCTCTCCCTCTCCTCCAGTGCCACCTGCTGTTCGACTCGCTGCAGGACTTGGTCGATCACATCAACGACTTCCATGTAAAGCCTGAAAAGGATTCTGGGTACTGCTGCCAGTGGGAGGGCTGTGCTCGTAACGGGAGGGGCTTTAATGCCAGGTAAAGGTTCACTCTCTTATTACTGAATGTAAACACAAATCACACACCTCTGTTAAACAACCCTACATATATCTTGCTTGGAATGCTCTGGCTAGTAATTGGCTTATGTTTCCTTTAACACTAGAACCGCCAAGACCGTCTGACGAACGGTTTGGGTTTTTACAATACAAATAACTCTGTTAAAATAAAACCTACAAGACTCTCATGCTATGACTTTTGCTAAATATGTGTCTTGTATGTTTTCTGAAGCTTATGTGTTACTAAAATAAAACACACAAGATTTCTGCGCATTTATACCTATAACCGCCGCCCGCCGTCATTCAGACGGCAGCTGAAAATGATACATTTCCCTCGCGCGTCTCTTTTTTTTTCTTCCATAAGTTAGAAAGGAGGCAGTGTCTGACAAACACGCACTGCAAAAAAATATGACCGTTGTCTCCTGCAAGGGATGCAAGCGCCCCGTGTGTGGGACGTGCACCTATAGGTTGAGCACTTTTGCCCGAGGTGTGTGCCTCAGGTGCCGCGCCGCTGTCCGAGGTGCTGATCGTGCCTTTGTTTGTTTGTTTGTTCGCCTGTTCTGGAGTTCTGCACTTATTTTTGTATATCGTTTGCCATGCCAATATATAGCCTTGTTTTTGTTGTTGTTTGCCAGAGCCTTGTGGCGACAACCTGTTCATTCAATCGTTCGCGTGTGTGTGAGTGCGTGCGTGCGTGTGTGTGTGTGGGGGGGGGGGGGGCGGCAGCGGCGGCGGTGGCGTTTATCTCGGTGTTTATCTCTCTTTTTGCAGTGTTTTTTATTAAAATGCATAGCCTAATATAGCAAACAATATTATAGACTAAAAGTTATGCATTTTCCATTTTTGAAGAATGTGTTTTAGCAACGGGAGACGTGGAGCAGCAGTAAAAAACGGCGCTCTAAAAAGCCGAAAAATATCGTAAATTGACATGAGACATTTAAAAGGTTACAATCCTGCCTGGTTTAAGTAAGTTGTATTTATAATTATTTCTCATAATGTCATCAAAAAAATGCTTTATTTGTGTACAAACTATGAAATTACATATGCCGTCTGATAGACGGCTGGGGCGCTTGGAGGGGGGTCTAGAATGTTGGCGGTCCTAGTGTTAAACTTAATACATCACATTATTTACGGTTGTCTAAAATCAACAAAACAACCAACTTAAATGAAAACAAACTGATCAGCAGCGTATATGAATGGATTATTTAATACTGATGGACACTTTGCGAATTAGTGTGATGGGGTGAGTGTGACCTGCAGTGTAAAAGTGCTTTGAGTAGTCTTCTGACTACGCATGTAAAATAAAGTACAAAAGCCCAAACTACAAATCTGCAAAGAGAAAGACGAACTTAAAGACAGGATGCTTGCTGCAATAGAATACAATGCAATAGAGACATATGCTAACAAGAAGCTCAAGCTGTTCCAGAGTCTAAACAAGAATAACAAGAGCGGCTGTGAGTTTCAACAAGTTGTTTGAAATTGCAGCTTGCTCATGTTTGTATTGTGAGGCTTTTCCGTAATAAGATAAGATAAATAAAATAGTCCTTTATTGATACCCAGAGGGGAAATTCAGGTGCTGCAGCAGTATAAAAGACCAGAAGAACATGCATATGAGTACAAATACAAATAGATAGGAATAAATAAATAATAAATTCACTGTATTTACAATATTAACAAGTAAGTATAAAATAAAAGAAACACCCATTAAGTGCCCCCCCCAAAAACAACAACAACAACAACAACAACAACAACAACAACAACAACTGTACAGTACATTCAGACATGTTGTATGGTAATAGCAAATTAAAGTGACTGGTTATGAGATAATAATAATAATAATCTTTATTTATAGAGCACTTTTCGAAAACAAGTTACAAAGTGCTTTACAAGGACAGCAAAACAAATGTAAAAACAGGCAGGTCATAGAATAATAAACAAGGTAAGATTAAGAATAAACAGCCACTTTAAAATATAAAATCTGTTTAAAAGAACTGTAAAAGACTTACAATTCTTTTAAAAGAAATCTAAACAGTGAAATTCAGGTAATCATTAAAATCAACTAAAATCAGGAAAGGCTCGTCGGTAAAAGTGTGTTTTAAGAAGGGACTTAAAAGAGATGACTGATTCGGCTGACCTGATCTCCTCGGGCAGGTCGTTCCACAGTCTTGGAGCCCTCACGGCAAACGCTCTGTCCCCTTTAGTTTTGAGTTTTGTATTAGGAACCACTAGGAGACCTCTGCCCGAGGATCTCAATATGCGACTGGGTTCATATGGTACTAAAAGGTCAGTTAAATAGCTTGGAGAAAGGCCATGGAGAGCTTTAAAAGTAATCAGTAAAATCTTAAAATCGATTCTAAAACACACAGGGAGCCAGTGTAGAGATGCTAAAACAGGAATGATGTGGTCATGTTTTCTGGTTCTGGTTAAAAGCCTGGCAGCTGAGTTCTGTACCAACTGTAAGTCGATCGATAGTTTTTTGGTTCAGGCAAGTAAAAAGGCTGTTACAGTAGTCAAGATGTGATGAAATAAAAGCATGTAAAATTGTTTCTGTGTCTTTAACAGTTAAAATTGATCGAATTTTTGAGATATTTCTGAGCTGAGCTGATAAAAACAAGACTGTACAAGCTTTGTTGCGTGCTGCTCAAAATGTAAGTTGCTGTCAAACCAGACCCCCAGATTTTTGGCTGCAGGTTTGATGTGGTTTACTAGGGGACCAGCAGATGGCAGTATTTGCTTAGTCAGGTGCTGTGGTCCAATTAAAATGATCTCAGTTTTGCTTAAATTTAATGGCAGAAAGTTACTTGACATCCAGCTCTTAATCTCAGACAGGCAGTTTTTAACAGAACTCAACATACCTTGGTCTAAGGTTTTGATGGGCAGGTACAACTGCGTGTCATCAGCATAAAAATGAAATGACACACCATGTTTATTTATGATATGCCTTAAGGGTGTCAAACCACCGGTATTGTGAGATGAAGTCACAATTATTAGATAAAGAGACAAAGTTTGAGATACAGTTACTTGGTATGATTAGTAGCAGCAGAGTATTGTGAACAGCAGTGTGTATTAAAGTGACATTAAGTAATAAATATAAAAATAAACATTTAGCTTATGACATCAACAGTTTTAACTTAGTGTAGTGTTTATGAAATGATTCAGTGAGACAATGACGGGTGAAAGTGATAGGAGTCCTGGGTGTGGCAGAGAGACAGCTACTGTAGGGAATGTCAGTGTTCCCGTTGAAGACAGACTGTAGGTCCCTCTGCTGTTGTACAGTCTGATGGCAGTGGGTACAAAGGAGTATCTGAAGCGCTAAGTTTTGCACCTGGGGGGATGAGGCGTTGGATGAAAGAGCTGCCCATCTGCCACCACAGCTCGTCATGGAGCGGTTGAGAGGAGTTACCCAAGATGGCTGTGATTTTGGCCTTCATCCTCCTCTCAACCACTGTTTCCAAAATGTCCAGTTACCAACCCACCACAGTGTGTGCCTTCTTCACCAGCTTGTTGAGCCTGCCTGCCTCACCAGTGTTAATGCCAGCCCACCAGCACACCACAGCAAAGAAGAGTGTGCTGGGAATCACAGACTGGTAGAAGGTCTTCAGGAGTCTTTTGCCCACACTGAACGATCTGAGTCTCCTCAGGAAGAAATGCCTGCTCTGTTCCTTCCTGAAGAGGGCGTCAGTGTTGTAAGACCAGTCCAAGTTATTGTTAATGTGGACCCCAAGGTACTTGTAGAGTCAACCCTCTCCACTTCCATGTTGAGCTTCAGAGCTTCTCATCTATATTCATTTTATTCTCTTATAGTTTGTAACTTTAAATAAGTAGGGGATGGGGAGAGTTGTAACACCACCATTTCCACCAATCAGGGATAACAGCAAATCAAATCAACTTTATTTATTTACATTTACACACAATACAGTGGATAGTAGTAATAGTAATAATTATGATTAAAATAATAGGAATAATTATAAATACTTCATGAGAGAAACCGGTCAAAAGCTAAATAGTAAAAATGTGTTTTGAGATGCCTCTTAAAGATATCAGTAGAGGGGGAGAATCAGATGAAGGGGGGAAGCAAGTTCAATAGTTTTTAACACTTGGTCCTTGATCTCTGGACAGACCGAAGTCTTTGGTCAGATGATCTTAATTCTCAGGCAGTGTGATATGGGGACAGGTGTTCTGTGACGTGTAGGAGGGGGCCAAACCATTTAGTTCCAAACAAGGGGATATTAATGAATTTTATAGCTAACAGGCAGCCAGTGTACGGAGGAACAATGGGAAATGTAATGGAATGTGCTTCCTCTTTTTTGACCTTGTCAAACTCATGCTGCTGGGTTTTGCACCATCTGGAGACTAGATAAACAGTACTGAACATACTAATAACATTATCATACCAATGTTTAACAACTTCCTCCCCGAAACCAAACGGTGGTTTTCAAATCTAGAAACAGGTGCATGCAAATTCTACAGAGAGGAAAAACTGGTTTGTAACAAGGGAACACCATCTATCAGAAGATCAGAACTCTTTGCATGGTCTAGTTAGTACAAGGATTTTATTTTTGAACTACAAATGCAGATTTTAAATACAAATGGTTTTGACGTAAAACCGATACTAGGCTGCTTGCAAATGATATGAACATGACTTAACGTTTTAAACAACAACTTGTATATATGTGAATAAACAAACAGATTTTTTAAATGTTTTTTTTAGGTATAAGATGCTGATTCACATCCGTACTCACACCAATGAGAAGCCGCATCACTGTCCCACCTGCAACAAGAGCTTCTCACGTCTGGAGAACCTGAAAATACACACCCGATCACACACAGGTGAGTTCACAGTGGAAGAATATTAAACTGGGCAGCTTTAAGGATATGATGAAATGTAGGCACCCCAATAGAACAGTTCTCATTTGTCATATAAGATAGTTTCTCACCACATATCTAAAAGATTTTACTCTATCTTCCTTACAAACGCTAAAAACATGACACCAGCTATACATCAGCAACATAAACATTATTGCTAATGTATATATGCTAATGTGTGTATCTTAAGCTCCATTCACCTTTTGCCTAATGCGGCCTCACAGAGCTGCTAGCATGGATGTAGCAATGTGCGCTGATTCATTTAGAACAATTTTACATTTTGGGAACTATGACCTTTGCTAAGAAGATTAGCTACAGTAACTGATGGTTATTTTATGTTTTTGTCCTTGAAGTAGCATACAAATGGTGCTGCCCTTTAATGTTAGACACTATATGGCACTTTCCAGACTCAGTTATCATCCTTTGTTTGCAAAACAAGTTTGTATCAAGGACGTCGTCCCTGCATGACATTTTCAATTCAGGTCTTTTCTATGCATAGACTGCAGGGATAAATACAATAAAACTTAAACAAAACTGGAAAAGCCAGTTAAATGTGTTTGACACTGTGAGATTCAGAAGTGGAGAAAATGACAGACTGCTGCAGTCGTCAAAGTTCTGTGTGGAATTTCAAAGTGTAAACTTTTAGCCAGTTAAAAACATTAACTGTTTAAAAAAAAAAAGGATGACAACACCTCCCCAAGTAAAGCCAAAACAGTACTGACTAGAGTACAGGTTAAAAACCCTCAATGTTAACTGACAGGACATGGAAAAACTTTAAAATTAAATTCACATCAAAAAACGTTTCTTCAAAAACAGCTTCTTTCATGATACCTAATAACTATCCTGCTAGTTTGTGTTTGAGACCTTTCTTTTTTTGAGAAGTTTCTCAGTTTCTCAGTTTTAGTTAGTTAATTGATGCTACAAAAAGGTGTAAAATGCCATGATTTGACATCTCTGTCGATGAATGCAGCTCCTGCTGCGCTGTCTTCACCGCACACATCACACAGTAGTGGAGGAAAAGTGAGAAGAAACTTAACTAACACTAACACAAGGTCATTTTACGTTCCATAACCACGAGTGTCTGCTTCAAACCAACACAATAATCTGTTCTGCTGTGGACTATTATGACTATCCAATGGTCAACATGTCAATGCCCATTTCGGGATATTTTGGCTTCACTTTTGAACATTGGCATGAGGTGGAGATGCATTGTTGATCTTTATATGCAGTCAATTGGTAACATTAGAATATAAGTCTATGACAACTATGCACATCTTTTGAGAGCAATTCACCCCGGAGAGGGTTGAGCTGTAGTAAGAAGCACAGTTTATTATACCCTGTTTGATTTTTTGCGGTACACACTTTTACATGAAAATAAAACCAACATAATTGTGAAAAAGTGCATGGGTCTCTCTCTCCCCTTAATGTCTGCATGTGTTAATGTGCAAAGTTTGGTGTGGTGTTTTTGAAAATTGGTGCACTAGATCCCAGTAACGTTAACTTTTTTTTTAATTGCCCATCCCTAATACAAAGAAGACATGGTTTGAAAGTTTTTTATGATACATTTTACAACTATGTTGCACATGGTGCAGTGACTTTATAATAATACAGGAAGAATTGTAAAATTGTGCCCGGTAACCTTGGCTCGTGTTCGTTTGGTCATTTCCTCCTTGTTATCAAAAAGTCGCCATTAAATCCTCCTTCCTCTTTTGTTATCTGGTTTAGCTGTGGACGCTGCGTGGCAACAAAATAAAACTCCATCAACCGTTAAATCTTTATTTGGGTCAGTGTATCTTTTGGCCATTAAAGTTTCTTTTCAGAAACAGGTATTAAAAAAAAAAAAAAACAAGTGTTTATTTGATTTTCGTTTTAAAATACAAAAATTCAAATTGAAATACAAAGCGTTTTTCTTTTTCATGGTCAAAAAGGGATGAGCGAAATTAAAAAAAAATGATTCATTTTTCATTTTCTATTTCATATAACAAAAAAATAAAATCACTAGAAAACAGAAAGGAAAAAAAGGCCTGTTTTTTCATATTCTGAGACCGGATCCTGTCATTTACAAGGTAATTAGACCGCGGCCAAGTGAGCCGGCTTTTGCAAAACCCCGGTCAAGCCAGCCTCCGCTTGAAATAATATGCACATTTATACAAGGATTTAGGGTACGGGTGCTTGGAGCGCCCAAAAAGGAGGAATGCGGCCACATATTTTGACAACTTGTTATTAAATAAGAAGTGTAAAATAAAATAAAAAAATAATGAATTTACATGAAAATAAAACCGACATAATTGTGAAAAAGTGCATGGGTCTCTCTCTCCCCTTAATGTCTGCATGTGTTAATGTGCAAAGTTTGGTGTGGTGTTTTTGAAAATTGGTGCACTAGATCCCAGTAACGTTAACTTTTTTTTTATTGCCCATCCCTACTACTAAGAAGACATGGTTTGAAAGTTTGTTATGATACATTTTACAACTATGTTGCACATGGTGCAGTGACTTTATAATAATACAGGAAGAATTGTAAAATTGTGGCCGGTAACCTTGGCTCGTGTTCGTTTGGTCATTTCCTCCTTGTTATCAAAAAGTCGCCATTAAATCCTCCTTCCTCTTTTGTTATCTGGTTTAGCTGTGGACGCTGCGTGGCAACAAAATAAAACTCAATCAACCGTTAAATCTTTATTTGGGTCAGTGTATCTTTTGGCCATTAAAGTTTCTTTTCAGAAACAGGTATTAAAAAAAAAACAAAAAAACGAGTGTTTATTTGATTTTCGTTTTAAAATACAAAAATTCAAATTGAAATACAAAGCGTTTTTCTTTTTCATGGTCAAAAAGGGATGAGCGAAATTAAAAAAAATGATTCATTTTTCATTTTCTATTTCATATAACAAAAAAATAAAATCACTAGAAAACAGAAAGGAAAAAAAGGCCTGTTTTTTCATATTCTGAGACCGGATCCTGTCATTTACAAGGTAATTAGACCGCGGCCAAGTGAGCCGTCTTTTGCAAAACCCCGGTCAAGCCAGCCTCCGCTTGAAATAATATGCACATTTATACAAGGATTTAGGGTACGGGTGCTTGGAGCGCCCAAAAAGGAGGAATGCGGCCACGTATTTTGACAACTTGTTATTAGATAAGAAGTGTAAAATAAAATAAAAAATTAATCACACAAATTTTAATAGTTCTCTACATTTTAATATGCTTTTACTGAAAAGTTTTTGAGAAAAATTAAGTTTAATTCTGCTCAAATTGCATAGAGATGCTTTGATATTTAAGTCACGCTTAAATTGTTATTTAAAAAGATCTGTGACAGGTGACATGAAACTTTCAATGGATTCTTGTTCCTCATGTCCCTGGCTGTGGTCATGAGAATTTTCAGCAGATTTTACTGTATAGTTATTGTAATATTGATTATTAAATATAAAGTTGCATGTCACCTGTCACAGATTTTTTTAAATACAATTTTAAGTGTCAACAGACTCAATACCGAAACCTCTTTTTTCCTTTTTGACCTTGGCACTGGAGTTATTTATTCTCCATCACTTCCAAGCAATCTCAACTCATTCAAGATTCAGATAAAGAACAACATGGGAAAGCTAGAGATGTGCAGATGAGAAAAGAGTGGCAACCAGCACAGGGAATGTATATCTGTAACACAATATACTGTATGATATAATGGTGCTTTCTAAGGCCCTAACACCTTCAGTGAAACCAATTCAAACCAGCCTTTGATTGTTTTTGTAATTATACTGTAATCTTCTTGTTTCTTTCAAGGAGAAAAACCCTACATCTGCCCTTATGAGGGCTGCAGCAAACGTTACTCCAACTCCAGCGACCGCTTCAAACACACCCGCACCCATTACGTGGACAAGCCCTACTACTGCAAGATGGCAGGCTGTCTGAAACGCTACACTGATCCCAGCTCGCTACGCAAGCACATCAAGGCCCATGGGCACTTTGTTGCCCAGGAACAAGGTGCTCCGAGCAGACTGGGGACCAGGCCAGGCCTCCCCGGGCACCAGAGGCAAGCTGAACATCCACCTGTAGGCGGTGCTCACATCTTCATCCCCAGTGCTGCAGCTGCTCTTCTTGGAGGCCTCGGGGGGTCTTTGCCTCTCTATGCTTCCTGCCATGCCAGAGATCTCGGTCACCAGGGGGCACCGCTTTTCACCATGGGGGGAGGAGGGGGCTTCCCTGGCTCTCCTCTGTTACACTTTGGACTTTCAGCTGCATCCATGCTGGGACTGGGAGCTTTGGGAGGCTTGGGACGAATGGAAGGGAAGGACATGGAAGGTGAAGAGGAAGAGGAGGAAGCAGAGGAGGGGGAGGTGCTGAACCTGTCTGCAGGGGTGGGGCCCAGACGAGGTGACCCTTTGTCATGGATGGTGGTTCCAACAAGGGCCCTCATACTCAAACCAGCTGTTAGCTAGGATGAGCACTCAAAAAGTGTCAATGTGTGTGTGTGTGTGTGTGTGTGTGTGTGTGTGTGTGTGTGTGTGTGTGTGTGTGTGTGTGTGTGCTTGTGCGTGTGTGTGTGTGTGTGAGTACGTACGTGTGTGTACTAGTGAGGTAACAAAGGTTGCTCTTACCTGCAGAGCCATAAAAGCACTTCAGTCATTCCAGCCTGCAAACCAATGACGACAGACTGACAGATGCAAAGAAGTCTGTGTGTTGAATGTACAAAACTTAAACAAGACTATTACCTGCACTTTGCATGTTACAGCTGTCTTACACTTAAAAGGGTTGATTCACTTACATCATGTTACAAAGAAAAAAGGTACCCTTAGCAGTTTCCAGCCATGCAGATCCTCTTCTACAATCACATTTAAGAAAACATTTTTTTTGGGGAAAAAATCCCTGTAAAGGACTTTTTTTCTCTGTAAACTGCAGAGAACTCTCTTCCTGGAGTCTGCATTTTATTTTTTATTTTTTAAATCCACAGCCATCACAGATTTTCAGATGTAATATAGGCTAAAGCCAACCTAGAAGGCCTGGTTGGTCAACTATTAGAGGGATTGTCATGCCATTATGTACAAAGATTCAAGGTCCCCGAGAGGATGTATCCAACTGACTTTGGTGATCCTTGCTCAGGTTTACGTTCTATTTTACTTTAACCTAAGCTTTTCTTTGTGTGGGTTAATTGAAATGAAAAGTTAAAAAACTAAGATTGGTTATAATGTTAACACCATGTCACGTTTACAACTGCTTTTAAGCATGTCATTTTGAGCATTTAAGCATGCTGATGTTAGCATTTAACTCTAGAAGGGATGGCTGATGTTTTGGAGATTCATATGTCATTTTTTTCAAACTTTTGACATCTATCTGCATGGTTTGATTCTGGAGGTGTGACCGATTCATTGATACTTCTCCTGTTCATCTTGACCAAACATTCACCGTAGACAATCACTTGTAATAGATGTACTGCAGGAACGTGAAAAAGCATGGTGCACTTATCATGTTGTGGTTTTTATGTTTGACAATCCTCACTGACTGATTCCATGGACCCATTTGTTACTTATAAACAAATACAGAGAAAAGCAGGAATATGGGGAGCAATGAGAAATACAGTTCAAACACAACAATGTAAACTCCCCAGGAGGTTTTTAGCTAGTTATGAAAAAGACTGAAACTAATATTGAAGCCTCTTTATGAGCTACAAAATCATTTAAGACAATGATTATACAGATGAACTATTTGTATTTGGTTATTTCTAATCAAATGTACGGAAACGCTGCTGAAGGGTAGGTGTCAGACTACATGATTGAAAGCATGCTGCACAAATCAGTCTTTTTTTGTACATTTTCCACTGCACAGATTCTCCATAAGTAATGCTTTGACTAGCACAAGAAAGCAGGATGAGACTTTTTGTTAAACAAACATTACTTGAATTCCACGACTCCCATGAAATGGTATAAAACACATTTGATTGCTTCACATAACAAGAACATGAGGAGTGTTGACATAATGCTTTATATGTTTGAGAAGAGAGCTATATTTTTGTAACAGATTTTTTCAAAGTCATCTGATCAGACAATTGAATTTAACGTGACTGAGAGTCAAACTCATAGTCTTGTTATTACAAGTAGGTGTCTGAGTTTAATCTATACAACACATGCACCTGAGATGACCTCTTATTGCTTAATTCCCAAGCAGAAGAGACAAAAAATAATTACACCCCTTGAGGAAAACTGAATCTCACGAGGCCTTATCATGGATACACAACTCAGATAATGATAAAGCAACCCTGCTCAGACTTGTTACCATTTTTTATCCAATAGCTGCTCTTGGTATTAAACATGTATACAAATATTATAATTATATAAAAATCAACCTATAGCAGCCATTTTCAAATTGTGTTGATGCCTCCCCTAAGGGGGGGGGGGGGGGGCAGAGTACTTCAGGGAAGGTGCAGCATGAGGAAAAATTAAACCAAACCAAACCAAGTGGAAACATCTTGTTAGCTTACTTCTGCAATGTGAGGGGCAAAACGGATATACAGGGAGAGTAAGCAGATCTTGGAGAGAACTGAAAAAGGAGGAAGTACTGTATTTGACCATGACTATTGAAGTTTAGATTTTCATAGATTGTTCCTATTGATGCTCCATGACCAAAGTCTGTAATTTGCAAAGAGGTGCTAACTATTCACATTATAAGGCCATGTAAAATCCAGGGTCATATTGACACCAATCATCAAAGTTTGGTGAACAAGTTACCAGACTTTTTTGATAGAAAGCTAAAGGAATTCCAGTCACAGAACTGTAGTTGTTTTGGGGACATCTCTATGACTTTTGACAAAAAAACTAAATTACAACAATTTCTGTTATGATTTTTTTTTACCCATGGAGTTTTTTATATTTGTAAAACTATCCTTGTGCAAAGAATTTAAAAATCATTGACATCACCATCATGTAAACGCTCTGGGGCAATCATAAATTTTCAGTTAGCTTCATAGTAGTAAACTTTATACAGTAAGTGTGTGTGCAGGGCAGTTCTTTGGAATTGAATGGCTGTCATCTTTGAGTCCTGTATCCAGATCTTCATACTACAGTACTATAATCCATTGCTACTCTTTCGTTTGATTAGGTCAGAAACAGTTTGGCTCAGAGTTAGTTTTGACTTGTGACATAAGACTTCAAACTAAGTAAGACTTAACCCATTCAGGTTTAAGGTTGAACTATTTGCTTTTAGTTAATCTTAAGTACATACTTGCTCTATTAATCATTCCAAGACAATGATCTAACCATGATCAGCCCTACCTTTTGGACAAGACCAACTGAGGACTGCATTCACAGAGGAAGGTAGACAAAAGTGTGTATTAGGCAGTACTGGGTACACATTTGCTTTTAAAGAATGTGAAAAAACAAAACGGTACTCAACAAGAAGCCAACTAAAAAATGTCTTGAGTGTTTTTTTTTAGCATAAATGTTTGACAATGGCCATATGAGGCCAGTTTCTTTGTTGATTTATCTTGTATTGTTTGCATTTTGATTGATCCTAATCAGTATTTCAATGGTGTCTAAGTGCCTTGTGTTTCAAACAAAATATGAACAAATATTTACATATATGTTGAGTGTAAAATGTGATTTTGTTGAGTTAGGAAACAAAAAATTGAGAACTTGACAACAGATTGGATCTGTACATCAGGGCCACTGCAACACTTTCTATGGACGTCACCAGTGTTGGGGACGAGGACAATGACTGTCAATAAACAGACAAATGACAAATGAAGCTTCTGTCGGGTTTTGTCCTTTGAGAGTTTATTGTGTGTGTAGTCAAACCTGCTATACAAGTTTGGTGGTTTTGTTTAAATTTACAAGACTATACAATGAACTGTCGTGTGAACTGGGCGGTAAGGTGATGTAACTTATTCTGATGATTGGAGTTTTATTTTAACTTAAACAACTTGTTTCACTTTAGCTGTTGCTGTAAGTCAGCTGGTTTTAAGGTGTAGATTTTTTTGTTTTGGCTTTATTTTTTATCGTTTTTGGCTAAGAACTTATATTCAACAGTTAGGCAATTTGAGAATCACTCTTGTTTGTTACATCTAGAGAGTTAAA
>CM036537.1:18831680-18849180 GCA_020745685.1 Tautogolabrus adspersus | reverse complement strand
ATAAATGCAAAAATCCATGGAATTAGCTTTTGTACATTTTGTGTTCTGACTAAACACCCTTTTTTAAAGATAAAATCATCTCGTTTCTTTTGAGGTCATCACCTACATTTTTATTTTGGAATAATAGTACAAAAAGATAGTGGCCATCATAACAATATATTATGCAGCTTTTTATTTTTGTCTTTCGTGGCGGCAGTCTTGCAATCTTCCATCACAGACTTGCAAGGATGTTTCACCTCTTTACAAAGCTGTTTTTGAATTTGTTTCTTGCAGTTGTTTAATTGATATCATATACTGCTTTCCATATTTCAAGTGCAGTGTAGTGATAACTTTGAATTTCATTAAATCCATTGTTATCTATTGAGTGCTGGTTCACTGTGACTCATTGCAAAAGGATACTTTTATAACTGTTTTCACATATGCACTCCTGAAAATTTCAAATATATTTTTGGAAAGTCTCTGAAATACAAAGTTGTAAGGGGGAGGATTGGGTCTCAGTAGGAAGGAAATGTTGTAAAAAGGACTCTGTGGCGTAAATGCTTACAAGATATCCAAGATGGCAGACAGAGCAAGGTCCAATGCTTTAATGGCAGTTATTTCCTTTTATCAGTGCTACGTAATTGGACAAATCCAGTTTCAACTCAAATGAAAAATAACATTCTGATGAGCAAAAAAAGAGTACGATCCTGCTTTATTACATGCACAACGATTGCACTGGTTTCTCATTGTTCGTGCGATATAAACATCATCGACCCCTCCTGAATGCCTGGGTGAAATTTTACTGACTTTTATTAAAAACAACCATGGGTACATTTTAAACAGGACTATCAGCTCATTCTGCATGCAATCAATGGTTTCAGTGAGTTTACCAAAAGGTTAAAAAAGATTGTGTTGAAGCCAACAGCTACATCACTGTCTCTAGCAACACTATACTTCCTGTTTTCATCCACCATTGTGTTCTTACTTGCCTTCCATTTGTATTTCTTGTGTTTTCAGCCATCATGGTGAGAGTCCGTGTCGTCAGAAGAAACTTGTGTTCCACTCCTGGTTCAAGTTACTGCTCCTGTTTTGTTTGCTGCTCTTAGTCCTGTGTTACACTGTGTCGGAAAGCTCTGTGTCATGGTGGGACACTTTCCCCTTGCAAGAGCACTACCATAAGTTTTTCAATCGGACCGGACAGATTAATCTCAGAGTTACGCCTCATGAAATCTTTGTCACCACTACCATACCACCTGATGAACCAACTACTCTGCCCACTACTGAACCAACTACCCTACCAACTACTGAAGCACCTCCTTGGCCTCAGTATCACCAAGCCTATCCGCGCAACTACCACTTCATCATGGATAACACAGAGGTATGCAGCAGCCCAACCCCTTTCCTGGTCTTGATGGTTCCAGTAGCACCAAATAATGTTGCAGCTCGTGACGCTATTCGGCAGACCTGGGGCAATGAGAGCAAGGTTCAGGGTGAGGTGGTTCGTACTCTGTTCATGCTGGGATCTTCTGGAGGAGCTAACGTCGAGCAGCAGCAGCAAAAGCTCAAAGAGGAGAATATGAAGCATGGAGATCTAATCCAGAGCGACTTCAAGGACACTTACAACAATTTAACCATCAAGACCATGGTTATAATGGACTGGCTGGTGACACGCTGCCCTACAGCAGCCTATGCCATGAAGATTGATTCAGATATGTTTCTGAACATTGACAATCTAGTGATCATGCTGCAGAAGCCAGGCATCCCAAAGCAGAACTACCTTACAGGGATGCTCATGTGGAACCGGCCGGTTGTTCGCTCGAAGAATTCCAAGTGGTATGTCTCTAAGGAGATGTATCCAGAACCAAAGTACCCGACCTACACCCTGGGCATGGGATATGTCTTCTCCAATGATCTTCCAAAGAAATTTGTGGAGATATCAAAATCAATCAAACCCTTTAACATTGAGGACGCTTATATTGGAATGTGCATGAAAAAGCTTGGACTTACACCCACATCACCGCCAAATCGCTCCCAGTTTATGGCTTATAACACGAAATACAACCGCTGTTCGTACTCGAAGGTCATCACATACATTCTCGGGTCTTCAAAACAGCTGGTTGATTACTGGACAGACTTAAAGAAACCAGGACCTCCTTGTTAAAAACAACAACAACTAATGATGCACTAAGAACTCACTTTGGTTGAAGTAGTTATGTTGTAGGGAAGTGGGGGGTTAATTAATTTATTGATTTCTACTGTTCTGGTGTTAAGTTGTCATGCTGTTCTCATATGAGATTTGTAATCACCACTTTTGAGGAGTTTTGACTACTAATGTTACTGTAGGCAGATCTTTTGATGAGCAGGCATGATTATTTTGTGTCTGAATACAGATTTTGATTTAATGCAGGGTATCTTAATGCTATATGAAGGAAGCAATGAATTATATTCATATGAAAATATGAATAAAATATGAACATTTGTTATTAATGGCACATCAATCTTCCCTCTTCTGTACATCTCTCCTCATTGACTTTAACAAATCCTGCTAACACTTAAAACAAAATATTTAATTCCCCAACAAGCACAAATTAAAACCAATTTAACAGTTAAAGGAGAAATGAAAAAAGCAGTGAATGACATGGCTCCGTTTGTCTGCTGATAGGAGATCAGTGCTTTTGTGCTAAAATATTAATAGTAAAAACAACAGTAAACAATATCATTGTAGAAATACTTTTTTCTCCTTTCATTGTTTCTCAGTGATTGTGGATATGAAGTCTACGTGACGTTCATTATTGCCTAACAGTTCTTGTTTGTCTTTGGTACAATCTGATATCCAAGGAATGCAAAATGTCTGGTAATCAGTAACTCAGCAAAAATGCAAGATGACACGCCCCATCAACTGGTTTGTGTATTTTAACCGATGCAGAGCTCCGCGGACTGATGTTTGGATCTATAATGTTTAGATCGGTTACCCATTCGGATCAGTTGCAGGCAGGGTCGGTCATTTTCTCCTGATACACTATTTAGGATTTTGGTTAAAGTTGTCTTTAGGTAGTGACAGAAATTAATAATTCATGTGCTCTAAAAAGAAACAAAGAAAATCTGTAGCAGTTGTAAGCATGTAAAAACTTCGACCAATGTCTGCCATGAGGTACCAATTTGATGAACCAATCATGCCTCCCTTGTGTGCACTAGCCCCGACTCAAAACGTGTCACTGATGACAGAGTTTATACTGTGAGTTTACTTACCGCTGAATGAGACATAGGACGTAGTTTCTACACAATGCAAGCGATGAGCTGAGGTCCGCTTCTGGAGCAACAGGGCTTGTGCATGGAAGTGAAGGGTGTGGCTTTTGAGGGAGCACAGAGGGGAGGGGGTGGGTGTAGACGGAGCACTGAGGGGGTGCATCTGAATTGCAAAGTGCCTACACAATCTGTCAGTAGACAGTAGACAGTACCTACTATCCGTGCTGTAAACTGTTAGTACCTACTATTCAGTAGACGCGCACAGTAGGCAGATATTTGTTCCTACTTCGTTTGATTCATTCAGTGTCGAAGTGGCGTCATTTGCGTTACCCGAACTGTTGTTTAGCTTTATTCAAGAAGAGTAATGCACACTGAATGACCACGAGGGTTCAGTCTACTGAAACTCCCTACTGAAAAGTCCGCACTGCATACTGAACTGTGGCTATTCGGAAAGGGCCAGGGAATGCTACTTTCAAAATCATGCTAGTTTTTGAAATGTATAAACCCTGCCTCTAATTTGCAATTCTCTAACTTGATGAGCATTAAAACCTAGTAGGCCTTTAGTTTGTCATTTATTAACTGTTGCCACTGTTTCCTTAAATCATAAAAGTGTCAAACGTTAACTGCATTAACTTGCATGGACAGCAGTCCTGTGTATGCAGCAGCGTACTTGCCCTGAGTCACTTCCATGTTTTCTTTCAACATGGTTTGCAGTTTCCTATTTGGTGTCCTAGTGTGAGCACTTCTTCTGTATGACAGTTCACATCATTGAATTCCACAAATTAAAGGGACGAGAATAAAACCTGTATTAATATTTAATGGGTTGATTTTGAAGATGCCTCAAGATGAGTAAAAAATGAAAGCAGTTTATGACCACCTTTATCGAACCATTGAGACGACAAAAGCAGGTCTCTACTCCTCATTATTGATGGGGACAGTGTAAAACTGTCTACTGTTGGGAAAACGCCATTTAGTGTGGGCTGGCATTAATAGGCAACCAAGAACCTGTCCAATGCACATATTGGCGAACTGGTATAGAATTGAGATAGACTAGGAAAAATAACCAACTGGTTCTGTTTTCACTCAAGTGTGAAATTAGATATTTTTACTAATGGTGAATTACAACCCTGTTGATACTGTGCAACCTTGTGTAACGACACTTGAGTACAAGGTCAATCTTATGAGAATCAGCACAAGTTGTTTTTTGGGCCTTTTGATATTGGACAGGACAGCTGAAGAGAGATAGGAAATGTTGGGAGGAGAGAGTGGGGGACGACATGCAGTAAAGAGCCGGGGTCAGACCTAAACCCACAGCCACTGCGATGAGGACTATAGCCTCTGTACATGGGGGGCGCTAGGCTATCAGCGCTCCAATGGACAGCATTTTGAAAGCCCCCTATGTAGCTTGCATGGGTGTAACTTACTCTTGAGAAAAAAAGGGGGACTGGTATAAACTTAAGAGAGGGTGCAACATGAGAGCATGAGTGTAGAAGATGTCTGATAAGTCTTCAAGGAAAGATTGATGATATTTGTATTGGTGGCTTTTATTGTACGTAGGCCATTAAAGTGCTTTTTAAAGAAAAAACACAAGAAACAGAACTGCATGCACAAGCCAACAGAGAGTGAAATCACACAAAATGATGATGAGATCATTGAGATGTTCTCAATGTGGGCCTATATCACCTGGTTTATGACAAAATCCTCAACCTGTTGTGTCTTTTATCGTCAACCCTTATAGTTCAAAGTGAGGATGGTTTTTGGTCTGATGTTTATCTTAGAAAATACTTACTGTGCGAGTTTGAATTGGGCAGTTTTTTTTATGCCAACAGGAAACTCCTGTGAAAAGTTGTGTCTTGTAATCCAGGGAATGACTCATAGCTCAGGAATAGCTCAGAGGAACAAGGACAGAAGTTTACTATTACCTTCAGTCGCCAACAGAGTGACGCTAAAATCTAACTGGTTGCAGTAGATGAGATCATCACAGATTTTAGATGTTTTCAAGAACATTTTAAAGGTTTGTATAGATGTTTTCTGATGCTTGGTGCACTGTGGATACATATTAAGTGTTGGAGTGTGTTGACAATGGCCTGTTGCTGTCTGGCCTTGACAATATGTTTAAGATGTGTTGTCATAAAAAGGCAAACCAATCCTGTTATGTTACAGGTCAAATTGACCCTTTTTAAAGTTTAAAAAGCCAGGTCAAAAATCGAGTATTTTTTCAGTATGAAACTTCTTCTGCTGGCCCTATAAAAAGGATGGTTTATTTTATGTATTTGCAACCCTCTGCATGTTTATATCACAGAGATACTGTTCGGGTGACCCATTAAAGAAAGTGGAGGCTAAAACAGGTCAGAGTGTCAAATTTACAGTTTCTTTCTTTGCAAATGTCATAACATATTCCTACCTCCTTAGTCACCTCCCAACATATTTTCCCATCTGTCTCCTTATTCTCTTCACCTGTAAAATGTGAGAAGGTGCAGATATAATTATGACTTTGACAGGAACCTTTTATTTTCCCAGGGTAGACAAGATTGGGTTTTACAGCCATATTTGAGAAGCAAATGTGAACGAGTAAAGGAAAAGCGAAACTGGGTGAGGAAAAAAAGGAAAAAAAAAACGTGAAGACTTTTCAACATTTTCTCCAGAGTAATCTGATTTGATAATCAGGAGACAAGAGCTGGCAGACGGTAGAGAGACAAGCTGGCAGCTATTTGGACAGCGTGGGACAAGTGGGAAGAGAGGCTTCCACTACTGTATAAGGTCTAAATGTCTGCACAGTGGTGGAAAGGCTGGTGGCATTCAGAGGTATAGCTCCCCATTTAGGCAATGCATGCCTTACAAACCAGTCTGGGAAGCATGTGATGCAAACTCTAGCTATGCATTCAACATGCAGGAAAGCTGGTTTGAGGAGTCCCAGAGTAGAATCTAGACGAGCACGACATGTATCACTTGTGTGCTGTGAAGACACACACACATGCACACACCTTGTTTAGATAGACAGATAGTTTATTTTTTCATTTCTTGTTCTAAACACTCTTAACATAGCATAAATCAAGTTTACCTTCAATACAAATCCTTATGACTCGTTTTGCTTGCTTTTAAGTGAACGGGTCAATTTGACCCTGAACAGAAGAGGTGTCTCATTTCTCTTTATCAACATCACCTCATGAAAAAAAAGTATGAAAAAAAAAAAAACTGAAAGGAATGAAGGTTATGTTAAACTAATGTGAACATGTGTTTTTTATGAAAAACGGGTGGATTATCCTAATAGAACCATGATCTGTGAGAGGTGAATAACACCATTGCACATCATTTTGATGACATTGTTAGTAATGGTAATGAGGTACAAACACATTTATTAGGGTTTTTTGGTTTCTGACAACTTTTTGATAAATAAACATGCACTGGGTCAAATAGACCCAGGAACATTATTGCTGTCCCTGACAAACGAACATAACAGGAGGGTTAAGAAATGTGGAAAAGTAACATACTTGGCAGGGACGGACTGGGACTACAAAACAGCCCTGGACTTTGACTCGGCCGGCCCACAACAATTGATACGCGGAAAGTCATCAACGCCTGGCACGGGTGTCACAATACTTTAATCATGACTCATGACACTATACCATACCAACTCATCTGTACTGTCAGGTATTTTGTCTTCTTCTGAGGGTGGTAAGAAAAAAAGACCTCTAGGCTGTGACTGTCTGGTTTGGGGCGCTTAAAGTAATTTAAGGTTGCGCTGGCGTGGGTGTCGTCCTCTGCCCTCGGTCTAAACTCAAACTGAATAAACAAATGATGGAATGGATTTTTTTTTTTTTTTTTGAACTTTTTATTTATTCCACACAAAACAGATGAAGATGTACAAAAGTCAGTCCTTAATATATTACTTTGATTCATAAATACATATAATAGCTCCATTTCGTACCAATTAAACATAAGTCAAAATGCATATTTTACACAGATTCAGACAGAGTCCTGACTTCTAATATTCACTGGTACTTTTAAGTGAGCAACTAAAAAGCAACATATGTAAATAAAGTATATACCTTAAAATAAAAAAAAAATAAAAAAAAGATATATATATAAATAAAACAAAAAAAAAGAGTAATTTAGAGCTTTGGTATCGCTTGTAATATCGGCTTCCATCGTCTCTCAAATTTTTCTAGTTTCAGTTGTAGTCTTGCTGTAATTTTTTCCATAATAAAAACCTTTTTTACTCTGTCCGTCCATTGTATTATGGTAGGGGAATTTGGCTTCAGCCAATTGATTGTGATCATTTTCTTTGCTATCAAGAGCAGGACTCTCAATAGATAGCTACTATCTCTGTCTATTAGATCTTCAGGTACTATCCCAAGTATATAGAGGGTTGGGTCAAGGTGTATATCAATACCCAGAATTCTTTTTATTTCTGTTTTCACCCTCCTCCAAAAAATCCATGATCTTTGGGCAATCCCAGAATATATGAGTGAAGTCACCCACCATACCGCAGTTCCTCCAACACAAATCTGATGTTTTATTATATTTTGCGATGACAGATGGGGTGTTGAAGTAACGCATCTTCACTTTCCAATCAAACTCCCTCCATGTTGGACTGTTAGTTAATTTATGTCCAGATCTGAACGTTTCCTCCCAATCATCATCTGTTATGATTACATTTGCTTCCAATTCCCACCTTTCTTTAACATCCATATTATTGTCATTGGATTCATACTGTAGTGCTTTATATATTTTTGAAATCAACCCTTTTTTTGATTCTTCCTCTGCAGAAGACATGAGCAATTCTTCAACCTTAGTTGGATCATTACTTATTTTTTCCCATTCATTATGTTTCTTGAGATAGTGTCTCAGTTGTAGGTATTTATAAAAATCATTATTTGGTAGATTAAATTCCTGTTTGAGTTGTTCAAATGATTTCAAAATTCGCCCAGTAAAAATTTGTGCTATATATATTAACCCTTTGTTAGTCCATTTCTCAAATCCTGCATCCATAGTCCCCGGTACAAAGTCTGGGTTTTTAGCTATTTTTGTGGCTCTACTTACAGAGGATGACATATTTAATTTCTTTTGTATTGTCGACCAAATTTTCATTGTTTCTATAATCAAATCATTTTTAATGTTAAGCTTCTTTTGCACTGGCCTGGTTACAAATGGTAGTGATTCTAAAGGCATATTAGGGCAGGCCCTTTGCTCCATCTCCACCCATATTGCATCTTTGTCTTTAGTTGTCCATAGTACAAGAGCTCTTAGTTGAGCGGCCCAGTAATAGTTCCTTAGATTTGGTAAATTTAGCCCTCCCTTATTTTGGGGGGCCAAAAGTGTCTTGTATTTAATTCTTGCTTTTTTGTTTTGCCACAGAAATTTTGACAAACTTTTGTCTAGCATTCTAAAAGTGGCACCAGAAGGATTTTTTTTTTTAAACAGGTTTTATGTATCCAATTGATTATAACAGAATATTATATCATCTATTCCATGCAATCTTATGATTACTTTATTACTCAATAATCTTAAGTTATGCATTAATTAACTAACTGGAGCAACTGAGCAACACAAACTGGGTATAGACAGGGACGGACTGGGACTACAAAACAGCCCTGGACTTTGACTCGGCCGGCCCACAACAATTGATACGCGGAAAGTCATCAACGCCTGGCACGGGTGTCACAATACTTTAATCATGACTCATGACCCTATACCATACCAACTCATCTGTACTGTCAGGTATTTTGTCTTCTTCTGAGGGTGGTAAGAAAAAAAAACCTCTAGGCTGTGACTGTCTGGTTTGGGGCGCTTAAAGTAATTTAAGGTTGCGCTGGCGTGGGTGTCGTCCTCTGCCCTCGGTCTAAACTCAAACTGAATAAACAAATGATGGAATGGATTTTTTTTTTTTTTTTTGAACTTTTTATTTATTCCACACAAAACAGATGAAGATGTACAAAAGTCAGTCCTTAATATATTACTTTGATTCATAAATACATATAATAGCTCCATTTTGTGACAATTAAACATAAGTCAAAATGCATATTTTACACAGATTCAGACAGAGTCCTGACTTCTAATATTCACTGGTACTTTTAAGTGAGCAACTAAAAAGCAACATATGTAAATAAAGTATATACCTTAAAATAAAAAAATAAAAAAATAAAATAAAAAAGATATATATATAAATAAAACAAAAAAAAAGAGTAATTTAGAGCTTTGGTATCGCTTGTAATATCGGCTTCCATCGTCTCTCAAATTTTTCTAGTTTCAGTTGTAGTCTTGCTGTAATTTTTTCCATAATAAAAACCTTTTTTACTCTGTCCGTCCATTGTATTATGGTAGGGGAATTTGGCTTCAGCCAATTGATTGTGATCATTTTCTTTGCTATCAAGAGCAGGACTCTCAATAGATAGCTACTATCTCTGTCTATTAGATCTTCAGGTACTATCCCAAGTATATAGAGGGTTGGGTCAAGGTGTATATCAATACCCAGAATTCTTTTTATTTCTGTTTTCACCCTCCTCCAAAAATCCATGATCTTTGGGCAATCCCAGAATATATGAGTGAAGTCACCCACCATACCGCAGTTCCTCCAACACAAATCTGATGTTTTATTATATTTTGCGATGACAGATGGGGTGTTGAAGTAACGCATCTTCACTTTCCAATCAAACTCCCTCCATGTTGGACTGTTAGTTAATTTATGTCCAGATCTGAACGTTTCCTCCCAATCATCATCTGTTATGATTACATTTGCTTCCAATTCCCACCTTTCTTTAACATCCATATTATTGTCATTGGATTCATACTGTAGTGCTTTATATATTTTTGAAATCAACCCTTTTTTTGATTCTTCCTCTGCAGAAGACATGAGCAATTCTTCAACCTTAGTTGGATCATTACTTATTTTTTCCCATTCATTATGTTTCTGGAGATAGTGTCTCAGTTGTAGGTATTTATAAAAATCATTATTTGGTAGATTAAATTCCTGTTTGAGTTGTTCAAATGATTTCAAAATTCGCCCAGTAAAAATTTGTGCTATATATATTAACCCTTTGTTAGTCCATTTCTCAAATCCTGCATCCATAGTCCCCGGTACAAAGTCTGGGTTTTTAGCTATTTTTGTGGCTCTACTTACAGAGGATGACATATTTAATTTCTTTTGTATTGTCGACCAAATTTTCATTGTTTCTATAATCAAATCATTTTTAATGTTAAGCTTCTTTTGCACTGGCCTGGTTACAAATGGTAGTGATTCTAAAGGCATATTAGGGCAGGCCCTTTGCTCCATCTCCAAGTTGACGGTTGCTCGTTATCAGTTAACTCTTCAGCAGGGAGTGTTTTTTTCCACCTCTTTTGTTTGTGACAATGGGAGGCATATCATATTGCATTCATGTCTGACATTTGTTGTTTGGTGATGCCTGATATGTGATATTCAAGACCATTGTAGACCATACAATGTTCTTTGTTTGGCAGACAGTTTGTAGAGGAGTCTGATACAGAAAGGAAAACAAACTAAATATTTGATTAAAAAGGCTATTTTAACACCAAAATTATGTGTATACATTTGTCCCTATATTGTTGGTCATGTGTTTTAATCAGTATTAAAGTAGGTTATACCTTTGTTTACCTGACAGGGTATGTAATACAAATACCTGCGATGAATTAATTACCAATACAACTTTTTAGGTATTACTGAAGTTTAAAACAAATCAAAAACCAAGTTCAAATAAAATTAAATGTACTTTTTCCATTTAGTGGAATGTAAACACAGATGGTTTTATTTAGGTCTCTCATAAACTTACCTCAAAACCACAAAACTCCTCCTCAGTAACGTGATCTGTTTTTTAAATAGATATCAGTAGAGAAAAAAGTTTGCACCCAGTAAGAAGTCGAAACTTAATCTGCTTTTCATCTGGCGCAAATAATTAATAAAAAGATATTGTGGCAATTTTTGAAAATGGTTTGAACAAATTGAACATTGAATGTATAGGGTGACATCTAGTGGTGAAAAGTGCCTATTACAGTAAATCACAAATACTGCAAAAGTGTATCTGACTGTAAACTCAACTAATCTGGTAGGGATTGATTAGGGTCAATCAAATGTGGCTTTTTGCATTATTTGCACATTATATAGTCATAACCAGAAGACCAAAATCCATTGTAGGAAGTGTCATCTGTGCACTCAGTTCTTCTTGGGCATATTTTGATGCTTTGTTTAGTAATTTTTGTTTATTCACATTGGAGGTGTATAAAATAGTGAGAATTTAAATTAAGAAGACTGTAACTTATCAATCAATCAATCAATCAATCAATCAATCTTTATTTACGCCTATTCATAACAAATGTTATCTCAAGACACTTTACAGAAAGCAGGTAAAACCTTAAAGCCAGATATAAATTGTTTGTTGGTGAAAAAAGAGAGAAAAAAAAGGGGGAAAAGGCTTGGAGATCTCATCAAAATGCTTGTTTTGTAGACAAACAGTACACATTTATTTATTGTGGACACATTTATACATATTTTCAGTTAACTGTCACACAAGACAAAGAAAAGTGACAAACTTTCATCATTGAATAGATAAAACAAGACTGAAAAGTAGGTAAAACAGATCGTCTGAGTGTGTTTGTATTTGGGGGCACGCAGTAAGTTTTCATGATGATTATAAAATAAGATAAAACTTTATTTATCCCACAACAGAGATAGGCCTGTACAGTGTAACAGCAGCAAAGAGCAAGAATAGCAAGGGCAGATTGTAAATAGACTGTAATGTTTACAGCCTAGTTTTATGTAAGTTATGAGTAAACTGAAACACAAATAAGATTTTAGATAATAAATTACAACATCAATGCTTACCATTGAATTGTGTTTAAATAGTGTTGTAATGAAATATATTTGGGTTCAACTTCTGGTCTGTTCAGAGATGACGTGATAGTCTACATTAGTTCTAGTTTTCACACTATTACAATTGAATTGAATCAATTAGTCAATGAATCAAACAATGTACAAATTCACTTTAAATAAAACCACATATTGGAGGTCAGCCCCTTGAGCTGACCTTCTATTTTATCAACTTTATGAGCAATTCATTGAGAAATATAGCCTTTTGAAAAATGAATATTCGTTTCAGTTTGACCTCAAACAATGACAGTTTCACACAGCGTCAGAGGCCACTTGTCAAACTTTAAAATCGCGAAGCTAAAAATGTGAGACATGTATATTTGAAGATAAAAGACAACCTGGCAGCCTACATTAGGAACGTACCCTGTAAAATGTATTCTTCTTATTATTATTCATTCTGCTGGCAGTGCGTTCTTTCTAGAAGCTTTCAAATGTGTTATTTGTCTTCAGGTGATTCTCTAATATTTACACTATGTTCTCTACGTGTGTTCAATCCATCTTTGTTTTCTTTAAACCTGGAACCTCTGCTTGCCTGCGCTCGTCTGTCAGTGTAGCAGGCAGACTGTGGAGGCGGAGCTAGGACTGCTTGGTAACATTGGCAGGAAGTCACAGCCGTCATGCTCCTCTGTGTACATAGCAAAGAGCTTCTTGGATGGAGTAATGCTTAGCTTGTGCCACTGTCTTTACTCCGGGCTTTAAATGTAGTGCTTTCACAAGTGCTAGCCTATTAACTGTTCAAATTAATGTTATTGTTAACAGTCCGAGAGTTAGAGGATTCAGGACCGAGACACTACTTCCTGAAATTAGCAGTAAGTAGCCCCCAAAGTAAACAGTACTTTACTTTGCTTCAGACTGAAGACATTGTCAAATGGTTGATATATCAGTGTTGTTTATCTCCCTCGTGTATTCTTTTATTCAGTTGTCAAGTTTTTCCATAATTTCGGAGAGGCTGTGGTGATGACTGGCATGAATAACTTGAGCAATTTCCCGTTTAAACACGCATTAAGCAGCCTTGTGTTATATTTGTGTTATTTGTAAGTTGGACAAATGGGCGTGAGACCTGCGTCCATTCTTTGTGCCATTTTATTAAATAAACATTAATAGAGTATGTGTGCTGTTCAGTCACATGACGGTGACTACTCTCTATCAACCTTTAACAGCTTTTACAAATGTTATACCAAACATTTTGCTGGCATATGTTTGCATATCACTGCAAATTACTCTGTCCGTTACACTCCATTTTATTTATTTCATCGTATACTGATCATTGTGGTTTTTAAATGTTATTGTGGTTTTTAAATGTTGATTGTTGTACAGTGTCCTTGGGTGTCCTGAAAGGCGCTTTTAAATAAAATGTATTATTATTATTATTATTATAAATCCATGAATTAGAAAAGGCTTAAGTGGGATTACATGAAAAATACTGATTTAGTGAAAAGATTGACTATTTCATCACACTCTCTTGATGCTTCAGTCGTGTGTTACTGGGTTTTGTGTGTTTTTTTTTGCCAGAGGGATCTTGGCATCAGGATCATGGGATCCACTTAGGACAAATATTTGTTGGGTGTAGGCTACATGGTTTAACTAGGTATCAAACCTCAATACTTAGTTGGTAGTTAAATAGTCGAGGTCTGAAAAGTGAAAAGCTAGGCTACATGCCTTAAAGCTGCATTCTATCAGTTGCCCACATGGGGTCGCTCTGTTGGCTGCAAAAAGAAATACGATTTGGCTATTAAAAGAAAAATACCCTACTTTTCAATGAATCTAGTTATAATAATTAGGGATGTAACGATTCACTCAACTCACAATACGATACGATTCACGATACTGGGTTCACGATACAATTCTCTCACGATTTATTTTGAGAGAATCGGGAGGTGATTGGAGCTTCTCATTGTGGTGTTGATTAAATGCTGCATCATATTGGTTGTGCTATTTGTATAGTTCTCTGTCTTGTTGCAATATTTGCACAGTTTTTATCTCGTCTGTTATCTTCTCACCTCTTTCATTTTCTGTCTTGGGAAGCAAAAATGCTTCCTCTGCCATGATAACGCCTGCTTATTACAACCAACCGCCTCTGCTCTACAGCTGCTGACGCTCACGATATTACTGCGATTCATTTTTCAGAGTACCGATTCAAACCTTGACACCTTTGAATCGATTTTTAACTGCCTCACGATTAATCTTTACATCCCTAATAATAATACATTATAATAATACATTTTATTTGTAACGCACTTTATAGTTTTGGGGCAAATCTCCGTACCTTGCTAAACACTGACTTGTAAATGTATTATCTAAATAAGTGCAGCAATGCTACACCATAACCAGCTAAAACTTTAAGCGTAACATTTGATATTATGCCACCATTTTCTTGGAACTTTATAAATGTTTAAAAAAAATTCAATATGATTGTTATTTTTGTGGAATGCTTTATTATCTGAATTACTGTATACTTGCTGAGCGTGCTGCTATCATATAACAAGTTTATTTTCTGTGTAGAGTAAATGGAGAACTGGAGGAGACACTTAAAGCATATCTCAATCTTCATCTTTGGAGCAGTGATAATCCTCCTCTTCTACTACAACTCTGAAAGGAAGTCAGAAGCATGGGAAGCTGGTCAGGTTCCTGACAATTACCATGTCCCCTATCCAGGAAACTACAAATTCATTATGGACGAAACACCGACGTGTAAAGACACAACTCCTTTTCTGGTCCTGATGGTCCCGGTCGCAACCTTTGATGTGGCTGCTCGAGACGCCATCAGGAGGACGTGGGGGAGTGAAAAGCTGGTTCTGGGTCAGCTAGTGGAGACTCTCTTCATACTGGGCCTGCCTGGTGGAGCAGACGCTGAGCAGCAGCAGAAGAAGCTGAAACAGGAGAACCAGCAGCACCACGACCTTATCCAGAGTGACTTCCAGGACAGCTACCGCAATCTGACCATCAAGACGATGATGATGCTGGAGTGGCTGTCAGCTTACTGTGTCAAAGCCTCCTTTGTCATGAAGATCGACTCGGATATGTTTCTCCACATCCAGAATTTGGTGAAACTTTTACTGGATTCAAACACGTCAAAACTAAACTACATGACAGGTCTGGTTTGGTGGCACAGCCCAGTTCTCAGAGACCAGTCCAACAAGTTCTACATGCCTAAGAACGTGTTTGCTGAGCCTGAGTACCCCCCTTATCCCCTGGGCATGGCCTACGTTATGTCCTTGGATCTGCCTAGAAAAATCCTGGAAGTTTCTCCTCACATTAAACCGATCTATATAGAAGATGTCTACCTGGGAATGTGCCTGAAACGCCTGGGTATTTCCCCCACAGACACTCCTGCAAAGACGCTGTTTCTTGTCAACCCTGTGCATCCTCTGAGCATATGCAGTCTCTCTAAAGTGATCGCTATGACGACGACAAGCATCCCTCAGATGACAAGTTACTGGGAGAGGAGCAGACAGCCAGACGCTAAATGCTGATCCTCATCAGGTTTACAAAGACTGAAGTAAAGACTCCTTTAGTTCTGATTGGGTTAATGACAGTGATGCTGTCACTGTCTGAATCTGACATTTAGAATACATTATAATGGAGTATATTTATTTTGTGTTTATTGAGAAAATGTAAGCACCTTGATTTTTTCTGTGTATATTTGTTTAAAAGACAACTTTGTAAGCACTTGTGCCTATATTTCTATGGCTGACATTGTGGTCTATCTCAGCTCTCATAAACTGTATTTTACACATTGCACTCCTGAAAACTTCTAGAAAATCTGAGGACAGTCCGCCCCTGAAATCTTCCTAAATTACTTATTCACATATATTCCTTACTGCACTATTTTTTTTTTACAAGTTTGGGGATTGGTACATTTAAAATATATCTCTGATGTGTGATGTAATAATAATTTAAGGTTAACATATATGAAGACATGAGATTGTAGAATTAAACCTCTTTGCACCTTTGATGATGGAGTTCCTCTTCTGTCTTCCTCACTCAGCAGAAGCGAGCCTTTTTACACTTGTAGTTGCTCCTTCTTCCAGAAGAGGGCAGGCTTACTTTAAGAAAGATTTTATAAATGTACTTGATTTCCTCAGGGGAATTTGTCATGCAAGTGTTTCTTTTATTCTGCATTATGGATGAGAGTGTTTTTTCTACTTTTCACTCGAGGATATTCCAAAATTTGCCAGTACTGCTTAAAAATGCCTCATGACTATTTCTTGATAAGGGATTAAACTCAAATCCATTTTTGCACACAGTACTGTAAAGTGACCTGGACACGAGGCAACCTGGATGGAAAATGTGTAGGTTTTTGAGGAAATAAAAATTGACTGTACTTAATTTACCTTCAATTTCAGTGCAAACATGAGTTTACGCTCTGCATGACTACATGAATCTGATTTTGTATTTCCAGAAAAGGTTTCTATTACCTTTGCACAGTATCTCATCATTGTCAATAAAAAGAGTGACTTGTATGTTAGCGGTGTCCTGAATGTATGAAACTAATAAAGACAGAACATCTGAGACAAAAGCATAAACAATAGATTTAAAGACATTCTCCCCTCACCTTTAAGACTGAAGAATAGATTGGGTGTAGGAAGTGGATGTAGCCACTTCAACATCATTGTATAGTGGGTGCACTAATGTAATGAAACCTCAATCTGAACGCCTAATTGTTGCCATCTTGTGTTTTTTTTTTGAGTAAATTGACCAATGTTGCACAAGAGGGAGACTGGAGAGAAGCAAAGGGTTAACAAGTGCTAGATTATCAGCTAATGTGCTTTTTTGGTTAGCAAGGTGTAAATGCTTACTGTGTTATTAAAGCTCATGTGAGGAGTTTTTAACTGGTTTTGAACTATAGACTGGAACTAGTACTGATGCCTCTGTGACCCACTAATGCAAACGAGACCATCATCATGAATATGGACTATTTCTATATTTTATTTAATAATGCCGAAAAACACTGCTATGCTTTAGGTGTAAGACAAAGTGTTTAACAACACGCTAATGAAACAGACGTTCTTTTTATTACATACGGCAAAGATTCTTGATGAGTGACGCATTTGACTGTCAAGAAAAAAAGCAGGGCGAGATAAAAATAAATAATAGAAAACCACAACTTGAACATGTTCAAGATAAAAATCAGCAAAGATTTAAGTGGTACTGATTTTTTCACGGAGGTGCCAAAATCCACACAAACCATAAGTTCCCTACATGAGCTTTAAATATGAAACTCATTTTGGCTCATGACTAATCAGGTTTTAGCCAAAGTATAAAAAATCAACAGTCGACGTCCCTTGGTATAACTGAACACTGAACAAGACAACGTTCAGGCTGCCATGGTAGCTTAGGGCACTATAACTTAAGTTTATTGGACTGCTACAGATACATGTTTTTAGAAAGGCT